>WTSP01007403.1:0-24343 GCA_025331215.1 Actenoides lindsayi | reverse complement strand
ACAACCGACACAGAAAACAGGAGAAAGAGAAGGGGAGAGGAGGGGGGGGGGGGGGGGGGGGGGGGGGGAAAGGCTGCCTGGACAACCACTGCTAGTGCACTGCAATATGGTTTTTAATTACTCGACTCAATCCTTTCTCCCTCCCTGTTAAGTCTCCTGTTGCACTTGCTGTTCTGGTTGGCTTGCACACGCTATACGTGGAGCTGATCCTTGCATCTTTGTTATGTTACGAGAAGCACAAGCTTCTCAGAGTCCTATTCAAATCACACTCTGAGCAGACCACTATTGAATTTCCTTTTGCTTTTATATTTTCCTCAACATTGTGCTATCTGAATGCTTTAAAAGCATTAATTAACAATCTTGCTAAATCTTTGACATCTTGTCACACTTTAAACCTAAAAAAGGAAACCCAGAGTAGTTTGGTTTGTTGTTTTGTTGGTTTTTTCTCTTTGATTGGTTTGCTTTAAATGCTGAATGCTTAGTATGAAATAGGTTTGGGATATTTTGGGGTTCATTTTGTTTTATTTGATTTTTGATCTATTGAGAATTCTTCTTCCGGAAGAGAAGTCAGAAAATGTAAGATTTAAGTCTATTCCAACCACTAGGCAGGGGAGGTATTTTTCTACAGGACTCTGATTCTTTTCCCTCCCAGTATCTGAATATGGATCTGACAACAACTCCTCTGCCTGTATTTCTGAAGTACTGACCATTATAATAATCCTGGTTCAGCACTTCATGTCCTTTTTTCCCCATTACCTGCTACACCAGCAGCATCCTTCTCCTTAGCAAGGTCTGGATAGATCAAGAAATCTAACGTTTTATTAGAACACAGCAAAGAAATCCACCTATTAAATGAGCACACTCAGTAACAGGATAAAGTGAAAAGTCCAAGGGCTCTATTTATGGTGATACAAAGGGTCCTCTTCTGTTGACATAACATGCACACCGAAAGCCTTGCAACTCTGTTTGGATGCATTCTCAGCCAGCTAAGGCTTTAAAGCAAGGTTAGTGCCATCTGTCTGGCTTTGGCAGCATCCAAACTGATGTAAAAAATCCTATGGCACTTTTTAAAAGGCACGGAGATAAAATTTGGTTTTGGCCAACTCCCTTGAATTATTAACATAAGAAATTTGGTTGACATCAATGCCAGTCAGCACGTATGAATCTATGAGCTCACTGGACCTTTTTTACCACATGTAGAGCGTGCAATGAACTATTTTACTAATCATATCAGATTACGTATGTCCAAGTGATTAGACTCATAAAAGTAATGAAAAGTACTAAGTTTTTCTATTGCTTGTCTCCGTTCAATTATTTTCTTAAATGCGTGTTGTTACTGTCAAGTCAGAGGTGAGAATTAATATCAAATATTCTTGAATTGCTATATAGTTATTAACACAATATCAAAAATAAAAAGCAACACAGAAATCAAATTTGTTTGAATTGGGAAGGGTATCAGGTGGTCAGGGGAAAAAAAACTGAAGCAAAGAGAAACAATACTTGATGAAAAGCCTCAAAGCCTCAAATGAGAAAACATGCTCGGATGATGTAATTTGTAGGTGTCCTGGTTTGAGTGAGAACAGAACTAATTCTTAAAGTGTGACTAAACCGGGACAGCAGGGCAAAACTGTGATCTGGAAAATGCACTCAAGTACTCTTCTCTGAGATTTAGCATGGCCTCACCCATACTAAGTTTAGTGTGGCCCTATAACCCATTTGTTTTACCTGTGCCAGAATCCCTTCTACAACAGCAGTAACTAGGAACGCTTCAGAACTGCAGAGATCCATGCGAGATCATTTCCATTCTTCATTAATTTCATCTTTATTAGCAGCCACACACCTGCCAGCTGGGGCAGTTTGTAGTATTATATACCAGCACTATGGAAAGGCAATTGCTCTGGCCCTCACTCTTCTAAGAAGCAATGGAAATACAAAAAACGGTCCTTCTCCCCAGTTGGAAAGCACAGTGAGCACTCTTGGGCTGCACTGACTACAAAATGGTCACAGATGCGCAGTACTTTCCAGACTGTCATTTAAAAACCTGTCTCAGTACTTGCTCTGATACTGTTTCAGATTCAAAGCATAATGACACTCACTAGTTTTTACCAAATCAAACAATTATGGGAAGTAGTATCTCAGAGAAGTCAAATTGGGAGCAATGAGAAAGCCTTGTTTTGTGTCTCGTTAAAATATTAAGCAAGCAGAATATTATTCCTGGTCAGGGCCCTAATGTTGCAAAGCATTCACTTAAGCATTTAAGTGCAACACTCAAATAGAAAGGTATCTTTCATGTACGTACTAGGCCATGGCTGCAACAGAAGAAAAGAATGAAATATCAAAATGTATCTTTCATCTCATTAGGCAGTCAAATACACGGCCAAAACTGTAGCATTGAGGACAAAAGACATCATTAAAAATAGCCCCTGCTAAATTAGCAAGGGCACATACTGATCCTGTAGTCACTTTTAAGTGTACGTAGCCAATGAACGAAAACCAGTTTCTGCATTCAAGGAACATCAAGAGGAATATAGCACTAAATCATTATCTATGTGCTAGAATTCCTTAAGATGACTTTGGATTTATATTACTACTGCCTGTTAATTTTTTATACTGGAAGTTTTTTCCATACAACCTCCTCCTCCTCCTCCCAAAGAAGATTTGCTCTCAGGGAAACAAAAGGTATGACTGTGCCTGTGGAGGGGAGTAGAAGTACTTCAAAAACTTGTTATCACAGATGACTCCCTACAAAACAACGAAAATCCAAACAACAAAGCTCCATGATTGTTTTGCACAGCCCTTAAGATACAAAATTCTAGTGACACATGTGACCGACTGAATAGGAAACTCTTAGATCAAAAGAATTCAAATCAAGACTGAAGGTGAACAGAGCTATCACTCAATCCTGCATTGCAAAGTCAGATTTAAGAATCATGGAAGAAACATGTATCACATGCAAGCTTTTACCAGTGGGATAAACCATATGTGATCACTTTTGTCAAAATACTGCTAGATAAAGGTACCACGTTGTTTTTACATTATGCCTGTGTGTACCCAGGGCTGGCATCTCTTTCTCTCTGTGTAACAAGACCCACTCCCTGAATCAATGTCAGCTCAGGGAAAACACAGCTCCTTCACCACCCAGGAAAGATCCCCAGCAAAACCCCCACCCTTACTTATTTTCAATCAAATCAGAAAGGTAATTTTCAACAATGAAATCAAAATAAGTAATAGAGATACAGCAGGTTTATTCAACAGGAGGAGGAAAAACCAAACAAATGAAAAAAATCCCACAATGCATAATAAACATAACAGAACCAGAACTACATTAATCATTGCAAACCCCACAAATTCTAAACTACATTCTCAGTTTACAAGGAATACAGTTGAAGCAAGATAAAAACCTTACGTATTAGAGAGTTCTTTGTCTCAGCCAGCTGCTGCCAGCTTGTCTGTCTGTCTTTCAATTTCTCAGAAAGGTGTGTGTGAAAATCTAAATGAAATAAAACAAATACATTTTAGAGACGGCTCTTTTCCTCCTTTTCTTCCATTCACCTTTGATGTAACACAGTCAACAGAATATTTCACCTCCTCCCACCCAAAGCATTTCTGAATAATAAAAAACTTTACTCATTATTATCTAGAGATTGAGAAAGCTTTCATCTTGTTATCAATGACATACAAAAAGACACATGGAGTAGCCGCAGTATTGGCTTTGCAGGAGGTACATACATACTCACTGGTGGAATCATGAGCCACAAAGGGACAGAATGGATAAAAATCTGGCTATAATACACACATTAGAATTTAACCTGCAGTCCATGAGAGTTTCCCCACATGTGCTACAGTAGGTATTGAAGATCACACTAACTTATTTCATCATATTATCTATTACTTCTGTAGCCAACTATGTACCATTACTTCCTTCTAGAAGAGAATAAAAATTATCTAAAACCAGGCTCTTCAGATACATTTGGAAAACAGACACATCTGTAATAAATCACTTCTTACATGTTTATTGCAGCAACTTGATGACTTTTACACTGACTATCAACATAATCAGGCTCATTCTGCGGCATCTCAACTCGACATGAACCAGTGAAACCGCACTGTTGTGAGGATGGCAGTTTTGGGGGTTTGGTGGGGTTTTTTTTCCTGTCTCATAACAGCTCTCCAGCTTTAGGAAGGCAGATTTTAATATATACAAAAAAAAAACCCCAAACCCAACAAAACAAAACACTTTGACTTTTGAATAGTCTTTCTTTCTGACCGAAAACAAAACAGGTTTCTTTTGGTTGCACAACTAATCCAAATATACCTGGATTTCGAAAGCATGAAGCAATTAGGGAGCTCTCTTACATTTGAAAAGCCCAAAATTAATTTAAAATTGTCACTGAATTTCATATTAACAAGAGAAGAGTTTTCAGATGTAGTAAGCAGAAAATACAAACCCTATGTTCTAATTTACATGAATTTCCTTGCACAAACCACTAAGACAAGAAGCCTACTAATTACTGTATGGTTGCTTCAATTCTTGTCCTTCACTGCATTTAAGGCTTCACTGGGAAATTATTTCATTTGGTATGCACAGAAAAAAAGGTAATACATTGACACTTAAAGATATAAACACAGTCACCAGAACAACAGAAAATAAACCACTTGGCATGTAGAAGAGAGAAGACAGCAAATAAGCTATTTGTTAGGAACACAAATGTTTTGGACTTCAAGTGCCTGCAACAGAAATAGTGCATAAGAATGACAGCTCCTGAGTTTTTCATTGCTGGCTTCGGGGGTAAAAAGTAATTTTACGAGATGTTATACTTTTACAAACAACAAAAACCAGATAGGATTTACTAAACCTGCTGAACATCTTGCCAGATATGAAATTCAAGTTGGATGTGGTAAGAGTATAACTCATTTTCAGGTATTTTGGCTCACGTCTAATTTGTTCAGCGTTGCTGTTGATGACACAGACTTTTGATTTAAAAGCAGGAAAGGAAAACTAGAGATTTTCAGGAATGCTCCACTGAAAGATAATCCTAAGAACAATATGCCAGTGAAGCAAAGATACAAGAAGTGCAGGGCACAATGACTACTGCTACAGAAACATTGGTTAATAAAAAAAAAATAACTGCATTCTTCTTTTTGGTGCTACCAGCACTTTTCCCAAAAATAATAGTAGGAGTTGGTGAGATTATTTTCATATTTCAGAAACAGGAAGTCCTTCATAAGCAGGAATATATCAAAAAGTAAGTCACAGAATTTTTCATCAAGTTTTTTTTTCCTGGTCTTTTCCTTTTTTTTTTTAATGTGAAAATAGGACAAAATTCTTCAATAAAGTGCAATTCTCCTATGGTATTCACAATTAAATGAGAGGGTATTAGTAGTTTGCAATTTTACAGTTTCTGTTACATCACACCCTATAATATGCAAAATTTTCAAATCCGTATTTTTGTTTTAATAGAAGTTTTGCTTTCATTTCCCTTTTAAGAGAAAAGAAACAGATTTAATCCATCAACTGTTTATCTATTGACATTTTATCCCATTACCCTTTAAGCTCATGTATGTTACTGAATCTGCTATTTTTTTCTTCCTACCTTTCTGCAGCCACCTTGGGATATTTGATTCTTACAATTACAAAGGGTACAGATAAAGACAACAAACTGTTCCCCCAAGGAAGCTGAGCGATCCCTCTTTTTGATGTGAAACATTTCAAACTAATGGCTAAAACATCAGATTCCAAGCTCTGTTGCTCCAACAATTACAAAAAAAGTTTGTTACCAATGCCTGCAGGAAAGAATAGTTTAAATGTTGAGTCACTTTAAAAATAGTGCCATCTGAAGGGAAGCCTCCATGGGTATTACCTTCCTTTGACACTCACAGGGAGTTAAACCTAATTGCATTTAGGGTTATCTCTAGCAGCTACACTCAGAATCAGACAGCCTCCTGAGGACTATTGTTCTAACTAATCTACTTATTAGTCTCTTATTCAGATTTAGTACAGCCTTGCAGAAAAAAAAAAAGCAACCCAAAACACCTCAAAGGGATAGTAATGGAATTTGCAACTATCTATGACCTACAATCTTTGGCCTTGACAAAAATTAGGAGAAAAGGTCTTTGTTAAGTAAATCCTTATATCATTAATTTTAGTCCCTATCGGACACCGCACTTTCCACCTGGGAAAAGGGAACCCTGGGTCAATATACCATGTCTTCCTCCTAAACACCCCCCTGGAACACAACACTCCCTATGTCCACAGGCCCTTTTGCTCCTGCAGTAACTGAACGGGAGAAAGCAATCTGCTTTCTGTACTTGACTGTCAAAGATGAATGGGTAGCAGTTTTCGGTCTGCAGTCTCCAGTCCCAGTTTAAGTTAAAAATCAATGCTGATACAGCTAATTTTCAATAACGGTGTAAATACCAGCAACACTTTCTGAAAATTGAGAAAACAAATCCTGCAATTCCTAAACCAGTCTCCTGTGAGGTATATGATTTCCAGACTAGCTGCCTGGCTACTGCACGTTACTCAAACTCATTTTCTTCTTCACAGCAGCTTCTTCAGAAACTGATACTCTGCTTCCACCACCCTATTACTTTTTAACATTTATCTCATGTTAAACACCAGTCTCCCACAAGAACTGGCAATCTGACAAGACCTACAGGACATCTTCTTGCTGTCCGACAGAAAGGCTGGCAAGGAAAGGTTGTAATTACTCTCCTCACTTTCATTCCCTCTCCGTCGCTATGCTGTGTAACCAGGAAGCACCTCTGAACATCAGGCAGTCAGAGGCTCCACTCATCAGGCTCCCACCACAGAGCATTCCTGGGCCCCACAGAACACATCCTTCAAAATCACCAATACTGTCTTGTTGTTATTTTATGGTTATGTGTTTGAGAGGAACTTTTGGCCTAACAATGACACATAAACGTTATCTTTCCAGGGACAAGTATCACTCGTGTCTCTTCTTTCTCCCTCCCCTCCAATCCCAGTTGTTTCCTTCCTTTGGAATTTTCCCCTTCCTAGTCCTGTCTGACTGGATACTGCCAACTACGCGCTACAAATCTGCAACCTTATTAGTTTAGTCAGGTGTTTTGGAATTCCACTTTCTAACATTTCCCAACAGGATCACTAAAAACTCGGCTACCAGTCATATACTACCAGTATATGCTCCACACTTTAAGATGACAGCACATCGTTTGTTTTGGGTTTGCTTTTTTTTAAGTATGAAACTTTTTGCATTTTATAAAGCTTGCTACTTCATCCCATAATTATTACGCCTCTCTGTCCACATTCATTTAGAAAATAACCGTGGAAGTTTAAATATGACCAGAGCCTAAATATACTCCTAAGCTCTGCTCTCATATTCCCTCTCCTATTTATGAAAGTGGCATAACCCAGTTTTTACTGGAAATAAACAATAAAAAGATGGTTTATTTATATAAACTAGCACTTGAGGAGAATTAAAAAAGGGTCTTACAAAAAAATACTCTGAATTTCTCAATCTGCTTCCCCTCCCAATGAACCATCCCTTACTGAACACATGCTCCATTTCTGTCACACCTACGTGGCTGAGGCTTGTCCCAGTTGTCTCTGATTTTCTCTTGATTGAACACTTTCAATGAGCAGAAGTTTCTTCTCCATTAGTACCTTAGCATATTTTCATTGCTATTTGCTCAACATTTATTACTGACCATTACGGTATTTTAGTAACAGGACAAAACCCCTAACAATTAAGAGAACACTCTTTCAGTACGGGCCAGGTCACAGCTCTTCCTTTTCCTCAATCCTCAAATAACCTTTGTTGGCTTTGTTTTTTCATCGCATTTTCCCCTAACACTTTGGATCAAGCCTACTGGACAGGAATAACAAATGCAGTACTCTTCATCTATATGCATATCGTTTCTGGAGGCAAATAAGGATTATGAAGAAACCGGAAAGAAGTATGCACAAAAGTAAGGGAACATGAACTGCTGTGCTATAAAGAGGCCACACAATGTTTCTTTTCTTGTATTGCCTTGACAGAAGGACTATCTGCTGTTTTATTACATTCTATTGCACACTTTCTATCCAATGTTTTGCTTTTTCACAAAAGCTGTATTCATTTTTCTCTTCTGTGAAGCACATTCACCAAGCAGGTTACACTTTAGGAAACTTTCCCTGCATAGCACACTAGGAGCTCTAAAGCAGGATTATTCGCCAATGCAAAACATCCACAAGGCAGATTTTCATTTAGAGAATATACGCTCAAATATGTTAGCACCCCACCAAACACTCACGCAAGGAGGATGAACACTACGAAGGAAAATGCTCTCGGTTCAAGTACATTTCAAAGCTTATTACAGTTGAGAGAATTCAACAGCAAATAAACCCTTTTCTCTCTCCTCAGCCTACCCCAGGTAAGGTTACAAAATGGGAGCCAGAAGAATTTTTGACTGACGTTACTATTACTGATGTCCTAAATAATACCAAACATGACCAGCAACAGACCTGCTGCACCAGGAGCCAGATTTTCCAACCACATTGCCCATGTCTTTTATACAGGATCAACTAAGCAATTAGGCGTATTAAGAGACAACAGTACAGGACTTAAAATGACAAATACCTTCTATTTGCAATTTCATTTCCTACGGACCAATAAAAGCATTAGGATGTAACAGTGCCATAAGAAACACAGGGACATGCATAATTCAGATCGGCACTTGGTACTGAGTGCATAGATGTGTCTTTGTGCAGAAGTCTGTCTACACTTATGAACTTAAAGTGAATTGAAACTAAATTTCAAGTGGATTTATTTAAGTCAAATTAAATGGTTTCTACTTGTATTCTTTTCAAAAAGCATTAAATACAGGCCCTTTTAGATCCAGGCAAATAGGCCTACATAGGAGTTTCAATCCATCTCACAGTACCACTTTAAAATCATGCCACCATTCACTGGCAGTTTGGATGAATCTTCTCAAATGCCCCTGAACAGTCAAGCCTAACACTGAAAATATTCCTAATTGCCTCTTAATTCAACATGGTCATTGACTCCAGAAAAAGAAAAACTCTTAAGTGAAACTTCATAATGTTTTTGCTCTTCCCCATGCAGTTCTCTTCCAGCTTTGTTTTGCTTTGCTTTTTCAAGTAAGGGTGAACTGAGCAGCAATTAGTTCACACTGTTAGCAATGGGTTAGCAGCACCATACAGGTCAATGACTCACCTCTGGCTGAACATCCCTCAGTTGATAAAACCCTGAGCCACAGCTCTCCTGGCAATAATTTATTACAAAAATAAGACAAGGTTCAGTCTCAAGTAGCAATTAGAGGTACAGGTTGCTTTCTTTAATACTTGTTTCATGCAAGTCTTGCTCCCAAGTAACACTTGACTATTAGTTCAGTCTCTGTTCCAATGACTATCACTAACCCCTGCATCCTGACATGAATATGGTGACAAAACCCATATTAAAAAAACTTTACAACAAAAGCGGTCAGGTACAAAGTTCAACTTTACAGGGGACTACCCATGTTTTACTGCAACCAATTAACACTTCAATTAAAGCACCCGTGGCTGCTCTTTGTCACTTTTTACAAAACTGCGTAAAGAAACACTGTGCAGAGAAGGTTCAAAATAATTTAAATTCTAAAAAGAATTCCTTACAAAGATGTTTTTCTCTTTATTGTGCGATCTGTATTGATACCCTGTACTTTTTCACCTTTGAAAGTTTAAAGATAGAACAAGTCAACCAAAATGCTACGGTAAAAATTATCTGCCACATACTACTTTGCTGCTTCAGTAGTAAGGGAATAAACCAAAGTTAGCTGCTTTTGATAAGACTGCATTGGTTTAATTTATCAACTAATGTCAGCAGAATGAAGCACTGTGACAGGTGAGAAAAACACATTAAAGGATTCCAAAACCAATGGAAAAAAGGTTTTCCGGTACAAGCACGCAAGTCAAATAGCATTACATTATAACCATGTTGGGGGTTCTGTCACCTCCTCCAAAACAAAGCAAGCCCCAAAAGATGATTTCTTCTGTGAAAAAGGACAGTGTAAAGCTGAGACATACGGACCAAAAAAGGTCAGTACCACCAAAGTGCTACCACATTCACCCTATTGACATGTTAGGCATTTTTTTCAGTGACCTGTATATTCCCTAGGCCCGACAACATCCTCCATGCTTCTGACACTGTAGCTCACTGCTCATTTCAAAATCAAGCAAGCCCCTAAAATGATCAAGAAACACTAAACCAAATACAGATGTGTTCCTAGGGAGCCGGTGATTGAGATCGATGTTGTAGCAATAATAATGCCTTACAAAGCAAAACAAAGCTCTCCAAGTAATAACTTCAGCATCTGACTTCCTCATTATACATGTATGTTCTTTGCTGTTAAGAATTATTGTTTGTTTTTAAATTGTTACAGAGAGTTAATCAATTGACAAGCCTCAACCACCTTTAGACCTACTTCTGCTGACTGATCTCTTTTGTCTTTCTACAGCAAGTGCTATTAGTGGGGGGGGGGGGGGGAAATCAAATTACAGTTTTCAAGTAATTTAGTTGGAAAAATCTAATTTGTCATCTAAGCCCATAAACAATTTTGAAGAACTAAGAACTGACACACAATTCACAAGAAGACAAGCAGACAAACATACTGTCCTACTGTGTTATTTGTTGGGGAAAAAATTACTGAGGACAAGATTTCAATTTCCAATTTTACTAACTATGTCTTCAGCCTCTATAATCACCTAGAGTTGTGAAATAAAATCATTCTCAGTGCGCTTCGACAAAGGAAGCGAATACAACCTGTAGCGAATCAGATTAAAGATCTTTTATCATGTCTCCAGCCTAAGGAAAATATAAAACTAGAGTAAACATATTAAGCTAATCTTTCAGAATAGCCTCTCAAACTCCAGGAGTTCCTCTCTCAGATTTCCTAAATTTTGTATTCAACAGCCCTGGTTGGATTTTGCTGGTTTTTTTGTCTATGTTTAGCCCATATCCAGGGCTAAACTCCAGCAGTTGCTTTAACACCCAGTGACCCTTCCCCAGCTGAGAAAGGGAATCAGGAAAAGGAGAGGAGATCCATGGGTTGAAATGAAAATGGATTTAATGAAACCGCAAAACTAATACCAGTGCCAGTATGAAGTAAACAAAGTTACACTCTCAGCCCAGAGAATGTATGGTGGTCACAATTACCGGGAAAGAATCCTCTGGAGCGGCATGGTAAGAGAAGCAGGACAACTACCAGAAGAAGCCCCTCATCCTCAGCAAACTTCCTCCTTTATAACAAGAAGCATGACATTTATGGGATGGGATACATTTGTAGCCAGCTCAGGGCAGCTGCCCTGGATTTTAACTGGAGGGAACTGGCTGGAAACTGCTAACAGCCCGCGGACCATGGCTGGCCTAGGACTGTGTCCCAGTAAAACCAGGACAATTTCTCTTCCATCAGTTTTCTAAGTCTGGCTTTGAACCAATACAAATTCTTAGTATTTACAAAGTGCAGATACAAGAAGTACAACTACTTCCCTGAATGTTACATGAATCAGGTTTTTCTTTCTTTTGACAGAGTCACAGAATGTGAGGGATGCTGATCAGAATGTTAGAGAATTTTGTATCTTCCATTTGCTAATTTATGTCATATAGTTCTCACATGGGGAAACAGCAGTGAGCTATCAGGCCCTGTGTCACTCACCACTGCACAGACTCCAACCATCTCACCAGTCACTGGTTTGTTTTGTTTTTTAACTAAGTAATATTAAAGTCATTTTTCACAAGGAAACCGTGCCATAATTTGTGCAACCCATCTCACTGGCTCTTACCCTTGGAAGTTCTTCTATATCATTCTTTCAAGAGAAGAATGAGATTTTAACATACCACTCAAGGTATGGACATCCCACAGATGTATGCAATGGCAGTGATGATATTTTTGGTTATGTCCTTTGAATGTATTTTCTACTGGTTTGCCTTGTTTGTTCTAAGGAGGGGGGTTGTTAGCACTGTTTTACTATTGTATGGATATCTTTTCAATAGGATTGTTCACTGTCACCCTAACATACCTTTCCTGGCTATTGACAGACAATTCACCACAACATGTTTCCTCAACAATTACCAATTTCACCTGCTGTTTTCTCTCCCACCCGTTCAGCATCATGAGACACTTCTGGAACTTTCTCACTGCCTGTGTCTTCACTACCCTGGATAACAGTTGGCATACAGAAGACTGTCACCTCACAACCTATCTGTTTTCCTAGGTCATAAAAAAAACCAACCCAACACAAAAAACCCACAACAAAACAAACCCAAAAAAACCCTCACAACAACACACCAAAATTCAGTTTGCCCCATCAATGGAACAGCAAAGCCCAGGAGGAGACTGTAACACACTGAAAAACCAGACAAATCCAGCACTTTTCTGTAACAATGCACACTGACCTTACACATCATGGTACCTGCTCTCCTCTGCATACAACACAGGTTAGAAGTGAATATACTCATCTGTTTCCCGACAGACAGAATTGAGCCTTAAGGACGCTGCCAAGTTGACACAAACCAAGCAGTTCACAGAAAAGGCAGAATTGCCTGGACAAGACACACATGCACAAACACATCACAAGTTCATGCTGTGCACCGTTAGAGAGAAAGTGTTAGACACAATGACTCAAAAGAGATAACATTTTAGAGTAAAGAAACGTAGACCGTACTTTCTACGTGTACCAGAAGGATATTGTTGATGTGAAAAGCACCGCAATATATTCTATCTAAGCAACAAATACCGAGTCATGTGGTGAGTGACCTAGTTTCCTTTTCATTTTATGTGTATTTTTAGTCACTCCCTGTTGATTTATGTTTTCATTAAAACCTCAGAGAGACGTCCTTTTGAAGTCTTCTGGAGACTGAATGGACATAGGATGCTTTGTAAAGAGTACCGGGGCATTCTTCCCCAACGTTCCCTCTCTCTTAAAAGTCATACCTCTAATAGGAGCTCAATTGAAGAACAAATAAGCATCATTTGTTTACTTCTATTTTACCTTTCCTCCACAGGAATTTAAATGCAAATGTGAAATAGAAGGAACACCAACAAATGCATCATCTGGCAGTGCAGGCTAATGGCTACAATCAGGAAGGAGAAAGGAGACCCCTGTGCTCTCTGCTTACTGCCACAGCACGCTGCACTTGGCAACACAAGCAGAGTTCTGTCCATCCTATTTTTGCAACTGAATTTATATAGAGATACTTTAAAAATCCTCCCAGTATTTACACAGAAGTGGTGTGATTTGTTTCCATAACCTTGTGAAATGTGAAACCTTGACAGCACGTAACATTTTATATAAACAATTAAGGAGGCTGTATTGATCTGAACTAGAAAAGCCAGCCCACCTAAGAAAAAAAGCCCTCTGAGTGCCTCCAACTGTGCAGAAGATGCACTAGAAGGGTTTCCTTTTTGAGTAATTCTGAGCTAAATTTGCAGTCAGTGGAAATGTCCAGTTGTTCTCAAACCAGAAATGTAAAGTCAGTGAAATGAGATCCACTGTTGTAATGGTTTTTTTTAGTGTCAAAATGGACCACAGAACTTCAAAAGTTAGGTCTAGATTTCAGAAGTTGACAGCAATTAGTAGCTGAATTTTTTGGTTTGCCCCTTCTCTACCACTGGATTGTTCCATTAGATTTTGTACAATAAACAAGCACAAAATATTGCATAATGACATAGCTTCAAACGAAGGCTCAATTACAGTAATGATCTTCATAATTATATTAGGACAGTCTAGGTTTCCCTACAGCTCTGTTTTTCAATTTTAAGAGACTTATGTGCACGATGACAGCTCTGTGTGCTCCTAAGACTATTCTTACTTTCTCCTGTCTACTTTCGCATGCTCCACAAATTCAGTTTTAAGCTGCAGTTTTCAAGTATTTTGTCAATCACAGTTTATCAAATGCATTCTGCTAAGGCAGCTGTCAGGACAAGACTCAGCAATGACAAGCTGTCTTAGCTCCTGTTCATTCTATCCTTAAGTCACCAATTTTCATTTTTATCTCTGAGGAGGAAAACCACTCTGGATAGAAAAGGCTCTACCTGTTCACTAAACAGGCACTGGAGTCACTATGTTGGCAAGGATCCTCATCAGCAGAACTAGGAGTACCAATAAATTCCCAGCAGCCCATTTAAGCCTATTTTTTCCTTATCATAAGTGCTATTCTGAAAATACTACTGACATTCTGCACATAGAAGTGATTGAGTAAAAAGATACAGTGCAGGTTGTCAATTTATCCTGAAATAGCCTCTAGTGGATAGATAAAAGCCATCTAAAGCACGGCAGAAGACAGTGCTATTACACAGCATCGCCACATTCCCTGAAAAACATTCCAGACCAAATTCTGGCCTCTGTTACACACCCACAAAATGATGACAGCATATATCACTATTTTTATATATAGTGAAAGATCAGTGCATCCCCAAGTATCTTCTTGTAAATGCTGGCAATTGAGAACTTCATGGCATCTTACTCCGCATACATGTTGTGATATGTCATAAAGGCTAAAACTGGAATTATGCCAAACTTGCCTTTTACCATTAATTCTGTTATCAACTGTGGTACCTAGAAGAACGTTCACTTGTAATGACAAATCAAGACTGGGAAAGAAGTACAAACCTGATTTCATACCCCTGCCCCCACAGTTACTATCACTGAAATGTCACAAGTATAAGACAGCTTATCTCCAAATACACGATCAAAATGAGTGCCATTTTATCCTATACATGGTCTGCTGGGGGATGAAGGAGGGAGTTTGAAAACTAGGATGCAGTGTTAATCTACACCAAACCCTTCTGCTTTCAAGGGAATAGAATGAAGAAATTTCAGTCTCTGTTACAGAGGAAGCAAGAAATAGGCAAAGTAGTGACTTGAATTTCAGAAGTGTTGAATATTTCCTGTACCAGTGGAGGTTAAGAGAAAATAGTATTTGAACCAGGCTGGCATTTGAAAACAGACCATACATCAACTTATCACAACATTTTAAATTGTTGTCCCTCTTTTCAGTATCCATCATTGTCCATAAAATTGCCATATAAAAAGGAACAAAACAATAAATGGGCCAGAGTAGTCTCGATGCTAACAGAAAAATCAGGATATGGATATAGGAAATGAACAGGAGACACCAAACTATCTTAAAGCAATTGCCAACCCTAGTAGGAAAGAAGGCTGGAAACAGAGCTAGAGGCCAGAGTGAAGAGTGCAGGAAGACAGCAGAGATAAGAGCACAGCAAGCAAACGAGTCAATAAGCAGCTGGGGAATAGCTGGCCTGATGTTGTTTCACAGCACTGTAGACTGGTTTTGTGACAAACCCAACTGAAATCAGAAGTACACAAAGAACTGTCGCATCTTAACACCACTCCCCAGCTCCCTCTTAGGGTAGCTATTTTTGTATTATGATTCTTAAGGTCCTAGGTAAAGGAAACCAGAAAGCAAATGGGAGAATTTAAGTTTCATTTATACCCTGTATCTTCAGCTAGCTTAGATAAAAATACTGGAGCAGGTGAGCAGAGGCTTTTTGCTATTTTGAAAGGAATCTCTTCCACCTATTACAATGTGCATTTTGTTGCATCACGTTACCTGTGTTCAAAATCAGCCTGTCTGTGAAGATAATGCTGACCTTGTGCAGAGTTTGCAATGTAATGGCTTATTCTCACAACTGTGAAAGTCTGGGGGCAAAATGATGGTAGCCAACCTTACCAAAAGACTAAGATGATCACCACAATCAAGCAGGACCAACGCTTGTCAGTATATCTGGTCAACTCACAGAAACTGTTAATATTTCAGTTATACTTACTAGCAGAATGTGTAGAACATGAACATCAATAAAAGCACCAACAAAAAACATCAAGAACATGTAAACAAGAAATTCTGTATTTTTCAGGTTTAAAGAGAAGACCCAGCTGTTTCCAAGGGATGTTCCCTATTTCATTACTTGAGCAGTAACGCTGTTTTCTCTGTGCATGCATGCCAGAGTTAAGCGTTTTTCCACTAGAATAAGTTGCTGAAAGTCTGCTGAAGGCAGAAGGACACATATTCATGTACTGGTTATTCCACGGAACCGCCTCTTCGTCTATCACCGAGGGTACTGTCTACTCTAAATGGTTCTCATTCAGCCCTTTTTGCAGAAACTCAGCATTGCTTTCATTACCTCTGACCTAAGTAAAATTCCTTAGTTCATTTTCTGGAAGTGTTTGATTTTTTTTATAGATTCACAACTCTGTTTTCAATAGACGGTGAAGACAAGGCAATGTCTTGTTACTAAGCCACAGTTACCTCTTTCTTCTTTGTATTGTTCAAACAAGCCCTAAGAATCTATTTAGAATGAAGCAGGGGAGGGGGCTGGCCCCATCTATAGGCCATGTTTCCTCTCCTTGACACTCCTCCTTTTTGGGCTGGTCACAAACACTGCACGCATCAACATTGTCCAGTGGATCCAAAGAGTGCATCAGGATGGAAAGCATGCTTTAGGTATAAAATACTACATGGAACTTCTAGTTTGCCAGCTAATGTAAAAATATGCCAAGAGATAAATTTAAGAACATAATAAAAAGAACTTTCACATGCTAGTATTTTATATGGTTTTTTAGATTTTCTTTTTACTACTACCCATTGAGCCAATTTACATCACTCCGAAAAAAAGGAAGGGCTGCTTAAAAAATATTTGCTGCTTTCCATTTATGTAATACCTCCCAAGTAAGAAAAGATGACACAGTGTTTCCCCCGAGAAGCAGGCATACTAAAAATGTATTTTCTAGATATGGTCCACTAAAATGAACATAAGTGTGCACAGTGAGACAGAAAATTGTATATAACTGTCAAGATGAAGAGATGTGGCAACAGGACTCTTCCAAAGAGAGATGTTACTTAAGCATTGCCAGCACACTGACCAGATTCCTGTTTAGTTATGCAGGAAAGATAAGAGTATTAAGATAAGACTATATAAGATAGATAAGAAAGTAATAGGTATTCCAGATTTCCTAGAAGGCCATATTGAGATACAAGAACACAGGCAGAAGATAACAATTCAAGTGAGCAAAGGGGTCACTAGAAACGTGTTTTCTCAACACGGTACAGACTGTGCCTCAGCCCAGTAACCATCTCCCAACTGGCATTTCTCTTACCATGATACCTCTGATGTGTCTACCTAGGGACTCAGTGGTCACTGAAGTGGGATGTCAAGTATTTTACCAGTCACCGTGGCCCATGAGCTGTCCAATGTGTTGGGTCTATGGTGTAGTGCATTAAAGGTATTCACTCATCTAGGAGTAAAGGCTTATATTAAAAACCAGGATTTAAATCCAAACCTGTAGTGTACACAATGCTATGTATCGTTCATAAAGTCCATCTAGCTGATTGCCATGTTCCAACACCGAGAAACTCACAGTTGTAAAACCGGCACTCTGCTCAAGCAGGGAGTGGACAGAGTTTGGCAGTTATGGCAATGCAGAACCTGTGCTTTCTCAAGGCAGTTGCAAATGCACTAACTCACTTCTGGACGTAAGAATTTTACAGAATAACATAGTATGATACAATTCATACATTCCTTGATGAAGCAACGAATGACACTCGGACAGTTTAACCAGTCTTTCACAATGGAAAGGTCTTTTTTAGAATTACTCAGTCTTATTATTTCATCACAAGTAGTTGCAACTATTTAACTTTCCACGTATCAAATCATATTTTTGAGTAATGAGAGACCCTAGATGTCATCTGGTACGTAGAGACCATTAGAAAAATCACACCCATAATAACAGTACTTCACAAAAGGTACGGAAATATTGGTAGGATCTTGTTTATGTGACTTAAGACACTTAAACCATACCCAAATTCTTGACACTGAAGCCAAACCTCCTATTCTTCACAGTCAGTGGGGGGAAATAAGCACTCCAGGGACGTGTTCAGAGGGAGAAACTGTCTACCTAACTTCTGACTTGACTTCCTCTGGCAAGTATCCAAAGGCAGAGAACACTCTCTACTGATTCTGTAAGGAAATCATGTGCTTTAGTTGCACAACTGCTTCATTAAGCACAAGCTACATGCACAATTATGTGGATTAAACCCGTGCTTTGGACATTTCGTTCTTTTAATCCACAGAACAGAATGTATGAACAGTCTTGCTAAAAAACCCATTCTTGCATGACTGGGTAACAGAAATTGATACAGCAAGGAAAAATGTTAAATTTAAATGTCACTAAGCATGAACAACCCTTGGCTGTGTTAAGGTTTGAGCAGTTCAGCCCAGGCAACGATTCACTGTAAGAGAACTCAAGGCCTGGGACTGAACCTACATCTCCACTACGCAAAAAAATTCCAGAGCCACTTCCACTGCTTTTCACCAAATCTCCTCTCGCTTTGTTCTTCAATTCCAAATGCCTGAGGAAGTCCACTCATTGCACAGGTAGATTCCATAACACGTCACCGGTTTGAGATAAGAAGCATATAAATGGCCACAAAATTTTAAATTCATACTTGAAAAATCATACCTAGTGACTCTTTAAATGGAGAAGTGGAACCTTCTTTTAATACTGAAGTAACACGCTGACTATCTGAGGAACTGTGACAACTTACACACAGGACTTGCCGTGTATCCAAGAGAGAACATACCGAGGGAATACTTACTGCAATTCCAGTAGATACACAACAGTAACCATCAGTAACTAACAGAACATTGACGTGCCAGACTACTTATGCATTCATACAGATTCAATGCAGCATTATATATTATCATAACAGTTCTATTTATTTAAGACAGTTTATCAAGACTGCCCGAATTTATTTCAAGGTACAATTTTTGAGGACCTAAGTACTGGATTTTCCCAGAATATCTTCGACGTTCCATGATTCTTCACCCCAAAATATGAGATTAATGGATCTAAGTGGGAAATTTAGTACAGTAAAGACAATATGCAAATATTGTGATAGTCTCCCTTACATGAAACTAGGGTACAAAGGAAGATTATGTCAACAGAACTATGAGATACTGAATTAATTTACCTTCAAATATTAGAAATAGTAAATCTTCTGCTCATTTCCAGCTTTCTAAGAATCATCTTAATGCTAAATATGTTAATGTATCTGTACTAGTTAATGCATTTTTATACTACCGTGTTCTTCACAGACCTTTGTGTTTAATATACATTATGTACACTATCTTTATTGGCTTTAAATTTTAATTATTTTGGCTTTCAGAGAAAGCAAGAAAATGTTCTCATTGAATGTCAGCGTAAAACTGATGCAAGTGAGGAACAGTAGTGTTGTTATAAACTCTGTTTTCTTTTTGTTCAGTTCATCTAAGACAGATAGCTATATAAAAAACAGGGTGATAAAAAAGAATTTTTAGGATTGGTGATTCAAATGTACCTGTCAGAGCTGCATAATGAAGACTGGTAACATGTGTTCCACAACAGAAACATCTCTCCTTTTTAAGATCACCTTTATAATTTAACTAGCCTGAAGATTCTTTTGAACTTCAAGAACTAAAAATAAAGATTATTTTTCTGTTACTATGAATCAGTTAATTTCTGGTTCTACTTTTCATCAAACAATTATACCTACAACCCTCCCTGCCCCACCCCCATTCCAATCTGTGCTGTGTACACAAGCTAGGAGAGAAGGGTTAGCAATAGCTACAGCAGCACACCTTCAGCTGACACTGACATACTGTACAGGCTAAAGAAACTGTTCTTCCACATTATGATTATTCATTTCTTACAGCTGCAGAATTGGGCTGTAAAGCAAAAGAAATTAATCTGTTAGGGTATCATTAAACTTAGTAAGCATTTTTTAAATCCCTTTTTTCCCCAGTAACTCTCCTGCATATGCTCAACCCCCTACAGAACCAATGTTATACTCCTTCTCTCCTTTATGTTTTCCACATCAGACCATCATCTATTAAGTGTAGATACAGACCTTGAAGACAACTACTTAAGGCCATCCCAGTGGGAAATGATACTCCCCAACTATACTCAAGGTTTGCAGGAATTGTGATTGTCCAGCAAGTTAATAATTTATGTTGCTTTCCTTATTTTACAGCTAGAGGTTTTCTTCCCCCCACTGTTGAGAGCACCATCTTTTTTAACGATATCGATATTATCTTACAATCTATGCAATGTTCCATAGATCTCAATTTTAATCACTTTAGAATGTCCCTGACCTTACTATTTTGGAGAACGGAAATACAGCAAGAAAGGACAAACCGAGGTGATCAGGTAAATGAGTTTCCCAAATCATTAACACCATGAAGAGCAAGGATTCAGCGCGTTACTTCAGCTTCAGAGGATATAATTACATGTTTTGATTAGCAGATATATTTTCCCAGCCTCAGGTGTCAACAAGGGTTCAAGTGTATAACATGTATAAATGGGTGCTAATTTTACTAGTCATGAAAATGTGCTTCACTAATTACATTTATATCCTCTTAGCCAATTTTCATTCGATATTGCTTCTCTGTAGCACATCTTCCTGTTTATTTCCTTACAATGACATTTGAGCTCTTCCAAATGACACAGTGATTCTAAAATTCAGGAGGCATGACAAGTTCCTTCCCCATTGAACATCTGTCGTAGTCATCAAAAACTAACAAGAGTTACAGAAGCCTATACAATTTGTGGTCATTTCTGAATCTCTGCGAGTTGTCTCCCATTTAGGATGTTAGCATTTGGGATTAAAAACTCACAGCAGCAGTGGTGCTATTTCACCCAGGTGATTCTTGCTAGGAATGGAAGAATTTCTGACTGGCAACACCAAAAAGTAGGGGAGCAAGTCTGTTTTAAGAGAGTGAAGCTCTTTTACCTGCCCTGCAGTTTTCTGACAGTCCTTCCTGTTTGCTAACAGATACAAGATGAGGATTGACAACCTAAAGAAACTCTTTCCAGACAGCTAGCCATAGAATGGTTAGGGCTGGAAAAGACCTTTTAAAGATCAGCTACTTCCATGCCCTAATCAAAACCATTATGGAGAATATTTAAGGCTTTGGATAGGAACATGGGATAGAACTATTAACCCCAAACTGATGGGAATGCCTAAGTAAGAACATGCTTCTACAATTCAGGCTGCAAAACAAGAGAATGACCCAGGTGGTTTCTAACAGGGATATTGTTACCTACACGTCAGGATCTCTCAGAGTGTTCTTCCAAGAGCAAGCTGGTGCAGGAATGGAGTACTGACCAGACTGCGCTCTCTTCCCCACTCCATCAGTGATAACATCAGGTAGGAAATGGAGTGGTAGGAAATGAGTCCACTACCTCTTCTGCCGCTTATGTCTCTCGGTACACGGAAAAATTCATCTTGATGCTGAGCTGTGTACAGTCACATACAGCAGCACAAGGAAAGTAAGCACCATTATTACCAAAATCTTATTCTCTAGGTATCTTTGTTGTAGATTTAAACGTGAGGCAGTTCCTTAGAAAAGTGACAGAACAACTTTTTTAGCATGAGGTAAACGTTCACATCAACTAGTGCTAAGATATCTGACCTACTTTGTATTGTGTATATATATATATATAATGGTTAATACGAAGCCCCAGTTCACTACAGAAAACTACTCACTTTCAGCAAACAGGCGAAGACCTCAACAGTTCAGCTCTTCACCTTGCAGTGTGGCCTCACACAGTGTCGCTGGCACGGCCGAGACAAAACTTTAGAGTGTGTAAGGAAGAACAATAGGCCAAGAACAGAAAATTCCGTAGCATGGCTTAAGGAGTTGCGTGAATGCATGCGATGAAATATTGGTTTAATCTACTCAAGAGTCTGCTCTTGCCACTCATACCGATGCTTCAAGACCCTTCCTAATAATTATAAACGTGACTAACTCAAAAAAATAATTAAGGGTAAAATCACATAAGGATTACTAACATGTTCAGACTGTGTTAAGTTATTGCAGAAGAGTGCTGGCATAGGGACTGGATTTTAAAAGCTTGCACGTGGATTGATACACTAATAACTGACAGACTTGAAAAAACATATTAAGAACTTAATGCAGAAACCTTCACAGTGAATAGATTTCCAAAAAAAGTCTAACCATGCTGCCAAAACCAAGTATAGTGATTTACATCTCCCTGGGAAATATTCTGAAAGATTATTTACAGCATCAATAGTACACATTCTGATAAAACCTGGTGATAATTTGTGCTTACTCAGCAAAAATGCTGTCTCAAAGCCTAACTGGCACTCAACAAGTACTTGAGCACTGCTGAGAAAATATTTGATGAATGGGCCAATACCCTTACAAAACAGGTAAAGAAACACTAAAACTATGAACTAAGACAGATCACTGACCCATGAAACACCTCACTGAAGCTTCAGGTAAAGCTTATTACAAAATGTTAGTTTTAAAAAAAATAAGTAGACATCTGTAAAAACTACCATCATATGGCTTGCCCAACTGACCAAGTGTGATTTGTGTTCTGGTTTTTTGTTTGGTTGGTCGGTTTGGGTTTCTTTTTGTTTGTTTTTTTTAAATTTTCCTCCTTTGCATTGAGTTGTGTGTCTTCAGAATTACCTAGCAGGATGGAAAAATGCAATTGAAGTAATCACATTTATGATGAGAGGCTTCTTTTCTCCTGCTTTACTCTAAAGGCTGCTGATAACTGCCTTTGTTTTAATATTTTAGATTTGAAAGATGGTAGCAATAAGGACATGAATTCAAAGATACATTATTCAGGTTCATTTTAAAGGACTCCTCAGTACTATTCAGCTATCAATGGACAAAACCTCTACTTTCAGATGGCCTTGCTCAAGGTTTTAAGCATAAGCAGCTTCGTTTCAAAGAATGAGAAAACTCAAACATGAAGATAAGTGCAAGTTTAAGCATTTTAATCACAAAAAGATTGAATGTTCATGTTCTGTACCTGTCTGGAAATAAATAAATAAATAAATAAATAAGAAATAAAATTTCTGTGCTTTATTTCTTTTCATTGAAGTTATTCTTACTATATGCAAGAGTCTTTAGCAGTTACAAACAAAACCACCATGGATAGCAAGGTATTCTGTGTATGCAAAGAATGTTTAAAAATTATTTTTTCAGAGATTTAACTGTATATACATCAAACCAAGTCAGCTGCCATAACAGAACAATTGATACATTCATGCTGTGAGTTAAGAACTCTAATTATTGGAACGGAACCCCTTTTCAATCTTGCCAGCTTATGTATTAATTTATTCTGGATTTCTTTGGGGCTTTTAATGTTATATCCGTTAATAATGCAGAAAGGTTATACGTTGTTCTTTTATTCCCCATTATTAGAAATGTAAAGCACAACATGAGCCAGAAACTGCAGTCAAGAATAACAAAAGTTGAGCCTACAGCTTTAAGAAAAAAAAAATAAAATCTCTAAGCAATTAGTGATTATCTCAGAACACTCAGAGAGGATGAAGCATCCCAGAGGAACAAAAAGCAATAACTGTCTTCACAAAGTGAGGGGTAAGGGAGGAAAAAGAAATTAATAGACCTGTTGCCTTAACTCTGATATCAAATGACATGGAACCGATTTTTAAACATGAATTTTGTAAAGATAAGAAATGAAGATAAGGAACAGTCAACATAGATTTGCTGTAAGTGAATTAAGAACCAATTCAGATTTGTTTCCCTGGCTAAAAGGTACACGGTACTCGTGGAAAGGATTTCAACATAGTGTACCAGATCATCTGTTTTAAAAAAAATTAAATCTTCACCACGAAAAGATAATGAAAAGATGCCTGGCCCACGGCAGGGCTAACAACTCATTCCTGAAAGATACTGTGGAGTGTTTCTAACCTGAAGGACTACAAACTTCAGAGCTAGTTATCCTAAGAGACTGTGGTATGTAGATTTTCAATATTATTTATGATAGAGCTTACAAGGGAAAAGAAAAAAGAAAAATGAAGAAAAATGAGACTTGCTGGAGAAGCCACAGAAGGAAAGCAATCCCCACTCTGCTGCACCTCTCCAACTTGTTTTGAGGTGTCAGGGTTTCCTGTGATGCCCCACAGTTTTAAATTGTTACGGAACAGACCAAGTGCAGAGGAACGCCGCATCCATCCGAAAGCCAAAGCCAGCAAGCAGTTCAGCAATATGCTAACAACACCTTCCCTCCACATCTTTAAGAGGCCTCAAAGAACAGTATTAAGGATTTTTAAATTCTGTATTATACTATTTGTCACAAATCTGGGGAGTGCCACTGCAACAGGAGGAGAAGCTTCTTCCCTGTGAGAGTGCCAGAGCCTGGCCCAGGCTGCCCAGAGAGGTTGGGGAGTCTCCTTCTCTGGAGACTTTCCACCCCCCCTGGCTCTGTTCCTGTGTGGGCTGCCCTGGGTGACCCTGCTCTGGCAGGGGGGTTGGACTCCATGATCTC
>WTSP01007400.1:0-14890 GCA_025331215.1 Actenoides lindsayi | reverse complement strand
CCAAAATTATCCTTTAGTAGCTTTAGAATCAAAATTGATTGTTTTCTTTGACTTTTCATACTGGCAGGGTGGGTTAGTTGTTTTGTTGGGGTTGTTTTGTTGGTTTGAGGGTTTTTTTTGAGAAAATTGGACTGAATTGTAATTGTTTCCCCTGACCTTTGTATATCTGTAGCCTGGCAGAAGTTTCCTTTCACTGCCTGCAACCCAAAGTCTTGCACTCTAGGACCCATGAAAGGCTAACATGAAGCAGAGAGAGCTGACTTCTAAACTGCCTAAAGCGAAGACCAGTGAGACTGGCTGCTCTGTGCTCCTAGGATCACCTGGGGAAGTGGTGTGTCCTGGTTAAGAGAAAAGTTGGCAACATTCCAGTGGGTAGTCTTTGCTTTACTTTGCATCTCAACGTCAAAGAACCTATTCCTACAGTTCGATGACAATTTTGTCCCTTTTAATAGAACATTTCATATCTGGGAGGATCTGTGGAACAGATTCATTTAAATACGGTGACAGATGCTGGACTGTTGCAACCTGATATTGCCACAAACCGCACCAGTCCCTGTTGCCAACAGTTATGTGTAGTTTAGCACCGTACTTGACAGCCATGTATCTGTTCTCCAAGGGAGAAACGCAGCTTGTTACATACATCTTCACTAAGAAACTGCAAGCTTTCAGTCTGTCTTCACAGCTCCACCTTGGAGCGCAGGCAGGAACGCAAGCGCGTGACTTTCCATCTGCTGAGAGGCTGCTTCAGCAGAGCCAGCACAGGCAGCAGTCAGCGGGCTGTACCGGCAGCTCTGCCCAGGCGATCGCTGCTCCCCTCCCTGGTTTGTACTCGCACCAAGCTGAGAAATAAACAAAAGGCCAACGGGCCTAAGAAGGGTGCAGATGACTCCTTTCTTCCGATGCTCCTCTGAAGGAGTGGAGCAAAATAAATAGAAGCTGAGGTTTTGGTTCAGTTTGTAGTCCCCAGATGGGAGGACATGAGAAGGAGTTATGGCTGGTTCAGTGCTGTTTGCTATAGCTGAGGGTGTCACTGCCTGTTCTGGAGGGCAGCTTTCAGGTAGCAGATGGGTATCTGTCTCTTGTAAATCCCTTAAATGGAAAGCTGGCATTTTCATGTCCCACCTCTCACCCCATTCCTTTTACCCTCGTGTTGCGCAGTAAAAACAGAATGGTTTGTTGGTTTATATGCAAATTGAGCATAGATGGGCTTGGGCAGCTGCAGCTGAGCTCCCAGGACCAGAGTTGTTCTTAAGCACATTATAAACTTCCCTCTTTAACAGCACTAACAGATTGCTGCACGGGTGCCAGGAGCTATGAAGGGGAAAGATAGCAGAGGTGCCTGCTTAGGTTTTCCGTGAGGTTTGGGCCTCTGGCAGGAGGGGTCACTAATCCTTCTTATACCAAGCAGGGCTTCTTCCTCCTTCTACATGTCTTTACCTTCTCTCTCTCTTCCCAAACTCCTGCCATTGAGATCACGCTGCACCTCTTGAGTCTTCTGTAGTTGTCTCTTGTGAGGTGCCGTTTAACAGCCTCTTAGCTCACGTTTAGAAAATGAATTATTTACTTTCACGCATGACGCTTCTGGCCTCTTAGTTTGAACTGAGATCAGCCCGAGCACAGGCCTGTTGTGCATCATCTTTACGTAATGTTTAATCCATGTGCTGCCATGCTTCCCTTGAAGCCTGCTACATTATAAGTAAATACCTCATCTGCTGGGCCATAGCGTCCAGTGAGGATATGGGGTTTTAGTGTTTATCTAATTAATCCTGAACAGCGTTACTGCTGCTTTGGCAGAAGGCATCAGTGGAAGTCCAAGGGAATATTCCAACAGTGCCTGGTGTAAGCACAAGCTGCTAAACAGCTAGCTAGCAGAGGGAGAATGGAGGTGTGCCAATGTGTTTCTAGATATTTAATACAGACAGTTCTCCCTCCTCCTCTCTCCTCAGTCACTGCAGTATCTCACGTTGCAGCTGCAGTGAGTCTATTAGAGCACAAATAAACCTCTCCTCTCCCCTGCCTTGAGTGGGAGCTTTGCTCCTTAAGTTCAGCTAAGTTCAACTGGAAGTAAGAGACATCTGCCTTTCCCATTCTGCTCCTGAAGAGATCAGAGGACAGAGCTGTAGCACAGACTTGTGTGGCAGATTGCTTCTGCCGTAGCAGTGCTGAGGGACGGCTGCTCCGTGATGGGCTCTGGTGAGTCAGTGCTTCTGTTTACTTGTAGACAGCAGGTCCTGGCTTGCCTGCCACAGCCAGCCTCAGTGGTACCGGCTGCTGCTGCACCCAAACAGGAGCAGGCAGGGCCTGGGCTGCTGCCAGGAGATTTGCTCCTGTGTGTGCTAACAGAGGTAAGTGGTGAAACACTGGAGGCTGGTCTGAAGCAGCACATCCCGCTGCCATAGTGCAGCTACAGTGTCTGTAGCTCCAACCGACTTCCTCCCTATGAAGGTTTGCCCGCTTGCTGCACTGTCCAGAGTGCCTCACAAGACTCTTTCTACCTCCACAGCGATGGGCCGGTATGTGGCTAGTCCATAGCACTGGTGCATTACTCTGCAGTAACTCTGAAGAGTTCTGCAGCAGCACACTTCTGTTCTGTCAGGGGGTGTCCTGAGATTTTTTTCTGTAGTTCATGAAAAGTTTTTTAATGTTACTGTCATTCTAGTGACGTTGGGTCAGAGCAGCTTGCCTGCCTTACTTGCTTTTTGGTTGATTGTTCCAAGTTCCTGGAAGTACCATGAAGATGGAAGGTCTTCCTGTGGAAGAGAAGTCAGCTTCCTTGCTTTTATCTCAATTGGCTTAGCTCTCATTAAAAAACTGAATTTGGGTACCTTTTTGTGAGGTAGCTAGAGCCATGGTGAAGTAAGTGTCCAGCTGCAGAGGAGGAATGGCAGAAGGTGGGCTTGGTGCCCGCTGCCTGTGAATTTGGCTCTGTAAATGAGGGAGGTGGGTGTTGCTTTTCTTCCTAGGAATCTCCAAACCTTTCCCAGGTCTTCTGACTGCATCTGCCCAGTATTACAGAGCAGCCCCCTGGGGTGATAGGGTGCTCTGATGCTCTAACTGATGTAGCAGTGTCTTTTGTGGAAGGTATGGCCCTGAGAGGCAGCACTTAGATGGATCTCTTGGCATGACTATTAACAGTGCCTCTACTTACAACTGCTGTATGATCTGCTTTGCTTAGGCAGTAGCTGATGATGGATTTTGTAGCTGTTAAATTAAAGATAATTGCAGGCTTAGGAGGGCTGTGTGGTGACTACCAGAGGGGGGTGGAATATGTGCAAGCAAAATGTGCAACAGAGATTAGCATTATAGTGGTGGGATCTGAGAAATGTAAAACAAAAAGGAATCTTTCTTCTTCTTGCTGGTCCCAATCCTCAAGGGGATAAACTGCATCCCTTGGGTTCTGCATTTGGTCTTTCCAAAGGGGTCATAAAGATTTGGCTGGAAATGGTTTGGAGGTACCGAACCGCTTCATACTGATCTAGACATTAACCAGCTGGCTGGCCCTGCAGTGGCATTGGAGGCAGAAGCTGTTTTGAGGGGTGAGTGAGGGAGCCGAGTGGGTTCCACTAGTGCCTGAGTGCTGATGCTGGACTCTGAGAGCCTCCCTGTAGCCCTTGAATGAAAACATGCCTTTAGTGACATGGTTAAAAAAGGAAAAGGCCTGACAGCAGTTGTTTCCATGACAACAGAAAGAATTGCCTGCAATATTTCAGCTCATCAGCCTGGAGAACAGTCTGATTGATAGTTACATATGTGTGGTAGAGAGATAACAGAAGAAGGAAGGCAAATTATCTTGCATTTTCCTTGTCCTTGAATGCCTGTGGCCACAGCAACTGTGGAGGGCAGTTTTTCCTTGCTTTTTGAATTCTATTTTTTTCCAAGTGAGAATGACCTGCACGTCCCTTGAAAGCGCCTGTACAACCTGCCAGCCGCAGATACATGACCCTCCCTGTCACAGGCTCTCTGGTTCAAAGCCTGTGTCGTGTGTGCAGGGAATTAGGACATTTGATTGGTCATTAGCAAATAGTTATTTACAATATAAAGAATATCTTGGAGAGGAGGAAGTGAGATTGAGCACAAAGTGGTCTGTACTCGGACGCTCCTCTCTTGTCAGACCATCTGATGAATGTCTCAAAGGTCAGATGCATGAGGCTTCAGGAGACTAATGGAACAATTCAGGCTCCAGGAAACCCATGGTGGGTTCAACTGCACCTTCCCTCAGTGCGCTTCTGGGCTTGCTAGCTCTGAGGTCTCTCTGGCACATTCACGTGACAAAGGGGCGGGTGCCAGATTCTGCCCTGGCTGTTCTTTGTTCGGAGCTGAGTAGGAATGGGAGAATGTGATGAGCTACTGGAAGAGAGGGACAGGTGAAGGTGTTATGGGAGAGCACAAGATGAACACAAGGATGTGGGTAAAGCATTCCCAGATCAAGAGTTTCGCTGAGGTCTGTGGACAGCATTGCTCTCAGGCAGAGCAGAAGGCCCTGACAGTGCAGGGTGGTGGGCTGCCTTGAAGGAAGTGTTGAAGTGTAGTTCCTCTGGGGAAGCCACGGCTGGTGCTCTGTACCCATCTCTCCATAGTGTTTGTGCTCTGTGTTTTGTCCATAGTGACTTTCAAGGCAGCTCACTTTAGTTGATTTTCATTGCACCGTTGCCAGGAGGTTTTCCCTTTTTCCATGGGTAGTGACTGAAAATTGTCAAAGACTAAAACAGTGTGATCTCTGCCAAAATATTGTTCCCTCTGCCTCCAGACCTTACCTCTTGCAGACCACAGCTCATTATCCACTTTGGGCAGGGCTGCTCAAAAGGAGCTTTGTCCAGGAGGCCCATAGCTCTGCCTGGGACACGGGGCTGTGAGACAGCAGCATAGCCCAGGCTTAGGATAATTACTGGAGTGTGCTTTCTCGGGTCTTTGCCGAGTCTTGCACGCTGCCATGAAGAGCTGACGGCGAGCTCTTCCAGAGAAGCTCGGGAGCCCGTGTGCTGTGCCCTGCACAGCACCATGTCATTGTAGCATGTGCTTATTTCCCCAAACACAACTGGGAGTCCTCTCCGCAGAGCTTCTGAAGGTACTCTTTAAACACGTCATAAAGCATGAAAAGTACAAAGCAAGCTGGATGTTGGAGCAAGTGTGCTGCAGCCTCAAAGGAGAATGCCTGCCCTGGGAGAAAGGCCTCGCTGCTGGTAGGAGCCTGTATGTGCAGAGAGGAGCACACTTGTGCCCGACTCCTGGTGACCCTGCCTGGCTCTAGAGGAACAGTGAAGCCCCCTCTGCCTTTGTGGGGCCAGGAGTTCCGCTAGTGGATTGCACTTCTTGAAGGCAGTGATACCAGTTCTTTGTGTTGGACTGATCCATCACCAAAGAGAGTTTAAAGTAAATGCATCTTCAGTCAGTACCTATGGGTAGGACTGTAGCATTTTGGGTTAATAGCCATTGCAAAATGTATTTTGGGGAAAATATTTGAGAATGAACATTGAATGTTCCCTTAAAAAGAAATCCCCAGAGACAACAGATGCCAGATTGATGCTCGTGAGGGAGGCTGTTCTCCCTGGCTCCTGTTGTAGTTTCTTGATGATGCTTTTGCTGTGGCATATGAGCAGAAACATTCAAAATAGAAACATTGTGATGTGATAAAATGGAACAAATCTACAAGAATCTGTGATGCTCTGTCATCTCTCCCTGGGATATGTAAATGACGCCTTTTAAAGCAGATTGAGTATGTATGTGGCTCTCCTTGTGTTAATGCTCTTATTGCAGGCTGTGGTCTTCCTATTTGAAATTCTGTTTGCCCTCACCTGCAACTCTGCAGCTGCTGGGGTGACATTACCCTTGTATCGAAGTGCTTGTGCTCCACAAATGTTGACGCTGCTGGGCGGTACTGCAGTGTGTGTTGTGTCCAGTTTCTCAGGGCACATGGCTGCCACTGATGTGTGAGTCACCCGTCCAACCCTTCCCCCCATCACTCCTCATTTCCTAGCTTTTAGTCTGTAACATCCTACCAGGGGAAAAATGGACCTTAGGAGAAATGCATTAGTAGATAACAGTCCTTGGCACAGTAATCATTGCCCATAATAGCCTTGCACAATCTGAGCCCCATCACAGCATGCTGCAGTCTGTGCTGTGCTGGTACCCAGTAGGGAGGCTGAGTGGGGCTCAGGGAGACTGTCAGGAGATGACGAGAGAGGATGAAGGGGAGCTGCTGCTGCCTGGAGAAGAGCCCAGAAGAGGCTACTCATCCACAGAGACCTGTTGCTTCTCTTCCCAGCTGGTTGTGGGGGAATTTTCCTGTCCCTTTTCTTTCTCTGCCCTCTGCCCTCAACTTGGTACTGCTAGTCTGTCTGCCATCAGCCACAGACCCCGACAGTAAGTCATTGTGGATGTAAGGGCATCGTTGTCCTTTGTGCAATAGGAAACTTTTTTCCAAAACTAAGGTGCACACAGTGGCTTCAAGCCAGAGGAAAGACGGCTACAAAAGCCCCCTGACCAGCCTGCGGACTGTCTGCTCCAGGCCCAAGGACAGGAGCAGGGACGAGTTTCTGTGTATATGAACCTGGCATCTTGTTGATGTAACCATCTCATTCTCTTTATCAGACAAGTTCAGAGTCTTCGTTGGATCCTCAGCAAATTCAAGCTTTTGACCAACTCTGCCGCCTCAACCGAGGAACCTCCAGAGTACGTACGGCCTGTTTGCCTTTCCGTTTGAAATTGGAGAAGGGCATTTTGCACGTTGTCAAGCCAGATATTAACACTGGCAGCATGGGCTTTGGCTTTTCTCTTGGGTTTCATTTAGTGCTGGCAATGTACTGTGCATAGAGCTGGCTGTTTCACATCACAAGGCAGCCGTGCTTTCTCTGACAGATCTGGGGAATTCACTGGCAGTGAAACCATGGAAATGCCTCTGGCTTTGGGGCCAGGCCTGAAAAGTGTCCATGATGTGAGGCTTCTTGGATTGCTTTTAAAGTTGCAAATAACCTCCTCTTCAGACGCTGTGTGGCTCCTGCTATCACACAGAAGGCTCCCTCCTCCTGCCCCTGCTGTTGTCCCAAGGAGAGCACAGCTCGCTCTGGCCCTTGCATTTTCCTTGTGCCTGCTGCCCATTTTGTCTGCAGTATTGGTGCTTTCACCTCTTACTGGGATTATTTTTCAATTATGTAATTTTAGAAGAACGTAAAGACACCTGGAAAGTTGTTTAGTTCAAGACTGTTGTCCTGCACTGAGTTCTGTAGGGTCACTGCATACCATGTATACCCTCTTTACATGTGTTAATGTTTTTCCAATTGCTTCAGGAAAAATGTGAGCCCCCCATGAGCACTTTGTCTTTCTGCACCTTGCATGAGACTTTCTAGGCAGTCTGCCCAGGTTGCTGCCAGACACTAATCTGTCTGGGTTTTGTCTTGCAGCTAGCTCTCCTGACAGAACTGTCTCGTGGCCACGGCAGTGAAAAACACGGGCTGCTCAGCATTTCCCATGGTGACCCAGCCACCAGCAGTGTCTTCCAGAACGAGAACTTCCAGCTCCATCTGGCCCCGCCTCCACTGCCTGAAGACTAGTGCTCCTGCCTCCAGCGCTGGCAAGGCCATGGCTGGGTTCAGGTCTTGGTGCTGTGAAGCTTTTCCATCACGACACCAGACTTTCCCCCCCTCTGCTGCCTTTCCCAGAACTCTGTGCCATGTTGAGTCTTGCTGGGTGCTGATGGGTTTACAGCAGCGAGTGATCTTCCAGGTCTGCAGTCACCTCTCACTAAGCCGAGGCAGCCAGGGGGCAGCTGGGCTGGGAGCTGTGAACTCTGGGGGCAAACCCAAGTGTGCTGAAGCACTGCGTAGCACCAGGCTACCTGCGCTGACCTGGAGGCTCATGGCAGCGGCGGTACCTTTGCCAAATAACCCAGTCAATTCCACTCTGCTGGAGGAGTGTGGCCTGTTCTGTGCCCAGAGCCTGCTTCCCACTGACGTGTTGGTTTTGTGGATGGGTACCATGCCTCAGTTGTAACTGTAGTACTAGGAAAAGCAGTCATTTAGCCAAGGCCTGGCCCACTGTCTCATGGCAGCAGCCGTGGCGTCGGAGGGCACAGAACAGGCACACTGGAAAAGGATGAAGAATGCAGAAAATGATACAAGTGAATACAAGTGTGAGCAAACTAACCTGCACATGGTGTGTTCCTACAAACTTCCATTAAAAAGGCCCTTGGTCGAACTTTCCTGCATGAGCTGTGCACACGGGCTGCTGGTATGGCAGTGCAGCTGGCTGCTGCTTTTGTAGTACCACTGCTACTGAGCTCTGGGAAGGAATGATGCAACTTGTCATTGTGAGGGAAGCACAAACCTCTCTACTTGCCTTGTACCTATGTTGGGAGGAGGTGGGAGCGGGGTGAGGGGGGAGTTTGTGCAAAAAGGTGCTGCAGGCCATTGGGGGCTGCAAGGGGGAGAGGATCACTGTGATGGGCACTGATGGTCAGAGAGGTTTTGACACTACTGAGCCCAACCCGCTGTTGTGCAGAACCAGTCTGGGCAGTGTCCCTTCCCAGCAGCACCTTATCACTCTATTCACACAGCTGCAACCTAATAGCAGTGGTGTTTCTGTACTGTCACCTCTGGCTTGTGAAACACATCCCATATCCTGCCCTAACAATGTGTTACTGGTCTGGCGATCATTATCTCGCCTCTTCCCCCAGTTATTTTATCACTAGCACTGGGGTATTTTGGGGTACCATGTCCTCAGGTTCCCAGCCACTCCCAGGAAGAACACAGTTCTGGGCAGGTGCTGCTCTCCACACACACAGAACTAATGCACAGAGACAGTGGCTGCTCTTTGCAGAGCTCCTACTGCATAGTAGGAGTATGGGACCCTGCTACTGCCTCCACGGAACAGAAAGCTACCAGCTGTGGTACAGAGCCCACCTGGCTGGGGAGAGGTGCCAGCATTGTGCCCCCTCAGGGCCAGCATGTTCAGTGTGCTCACCTTCTTCCCACTGTCACTGAGAACTACAAAATGGTGCCGCAGACTGATGCTTCCAACTTGCAGCCACTTGTGAACCTGGTCAGAGGTAAGTCAAGGGGCTACAGCCAGCTGAATTCTGCCAGCTATCAGCCTGGGCTTGCAGCTGTTTTCCCTGCTGTCCTCCCCCCTGGCTGGGGCAGCTCTTTTACAGGTGAGTGAACTGAGCTGTGCGGTTGCCCAGCAGCCCCAGTACTTACCAGATGCCTAAATCCAGGTGTGGCTGGGCCTGGTGTGCTCCACTTGCTTATTACATTTGTCTGTCTAGCGCTGGGTGCGTGTTTCAGGTGCTGAATGTTTCACTCTAGTATGGAAAATACACAGTTAGGACAAGCAGAACTTCAGTTGTTTAGTATTTTATTACGGAGGAAATATACACACCTCTCCCTGGCAGAGCGGAGCAACGAGCCCAGGGCATGTCTCTTACAGCACATCTACGCCAGTGCTTGTGCAAAGAAAAGAAATCCCTTTTCTGTAAGGAGCATGTTTCTGAACTGGGATGTGTGGTGGAGCACAGTGAGAAACCTGCCACTGTGCTGGCTGCTGAAACACTTTCCAGAACTAGCTCTGTCCCACACCAGGCTGCTCCACTGACGTTTTACAGGTACAACAGGAGGAAGAGGCAGCTTATTGTGCTTAAGACATCTGAACAAATCCTGGGTAGGAGACACTCACAGCTTGTGAATATTGCTAATTACTTACAGTTAAGAAAGAATGTATCCTGATGATAGTGATACGGACCTGGAAGACCACAGGATCTCATGGTAAGTCTTGGTCATAAACACCCACCTGAATCACTGTGGTCACAGCTGGTACCTCCTAGCAGCAGGAGGAGGCGGCTCCTGCTTGCTTGCGAACAAGGTGAGCTCATGCCAAGTCAGAGGGTCCTGATGACGTTTTCTGTGCTTGGTGCCTGCAGCAAGACCTGGTGAGGAGCACTGTGTCCCCAGGAAAGGCCCCACTGCCACTAGTCCCCTGGGAGGATGCATTTGCCAGTCCATCCCCTCCTCCCAGAAAGGAGGAGCCACCTCCGAGAAGAAAGCTCAGGTAGGCCAGGCACAAGAGTGAGCTTTTTCAGCTCTCCACTCAGATTACAATTGAAAGATTAAATATGAGTAAATGCTGTAGGTTTATACATAATGCTTCCTTCTCACCTATGGAATGTGTCTGAATGGTCAAAAGACACTAAAAGGTTCTTAGAAACCTTATTTAATCAAGAAAGCCAACCCCACCCTTAGAAAAGAAATAAATCCTATTGAGTTTTACTACGGCCTTCATTTAAATGCCCTCAGAAAAACAGTATTTTCAGGTGCCTTGTGAGAATGTATCTGTTCATGCAATGGCCCAATTTCCTCATTTAACAAGCATTGCACTTTTTTATGTAAGTCATCAAAACTATAAAACCTATTATTTTTGTCTGAAAGTGTTAATCTAAAAAGTACAGTATTACTTTATAGCCATTTCCAGTAAACTCCTATCACACGCGCATGTGCACATACACACACTGTTGCCTACACGTTTGCTAAAGATACTGATTACAAAGTGTATAAAATTAGTAATACATTGTCGGGATACAGTGAGAGAGATGAGCCATCCTATAACACAGACTATCATCTAGTGTCAGTCACTAAACTGTACACGTTTATACAGCCTTATATTCACCAAATGACTTTTGAAAAGTAAACAGCAAATACAAAAAGAAATTCAGTAATGCTGTTGAAAACACAGTTATTACTGACTCCAACTGATTCAAGCTGAATGAAATCTGAGTTTTAGTTTTAGTCGTCAAGCTGAAACCAAACCACCAGCGAGACAGCTTGCTCTTATCAGCTCTTAAACCGGGCGCAAAGGAGCGGGAACTGAAACTTCCTCTCTCCGCTAGAATGACCTTAGGTTCTCTTTTAATAAGCACAGGCACTACCAAGCCTGTGGGCCACCTCCCACGGGCAACTCCACGCTGTCCCCACGTTCTGCCGACACAGTGGTGTGGCTGATAAACTTTTTTTTTTTTTTTTTTTAAACGTTGTTATTCTTCAGGCAAATGCAGGCCCTGAGGCCATTTGGTCCTGAGTGCACATGTCCGGCACCAAACAGCACAGGAGGAAGCAGCAGGCAAAGCCACGGGTGGATTTCACGTGTTTGGAGGTAGTCACTTCCTTTGCCTGTCATTGCACACCCTAGTCTAGCATGGTATTGGTTAGATGGCTGTTTTTCATCTCTGCCTGCTCCCACTCCTCCTGAGCTGCAAAAGCCGGATCCCCTTCCCAAGATCAATGTGGAGATAAGCGACCAGCTGGATCCAGGCAACTGATACCCCTCTGGAGCACCAGCTGCCTTCTCAGGAGATTTCAGAGCCTGACCTAACTCAGATGCTTGGTGCATAGCCTGGAGAAAAGTTGGAGGCACTTTGTGCATTCTCTAGCCTGCTGTACCAACCCACCGGAAGAGTGGTGCCAACAGCCTTCGAGAAGGGTCACACCAGCACTAGAGAAAAGGACGGACAATGTGCAAGGACAGACAGAGACGAAAAGGAGCCTCTTCACATAGCTGTTTGAGAAAGAATAATGGCAACTTGGCTTTGCTGCTCACAGGCATGCTGTGCCAGCTCACCCTCTGTGCTGTGAAGGCCCACTGCACACATCCTGATAGATGGAAACATTTTGAGTGGCACGTCCTTCTTGAGAAGTAGTATATCATTTAACCCAGACCAAGAAAAGGGCCTATTTCAGCTATAGAAGTCTTAAGATTTATCTCTACCTTATATGCAGACATGGGAGATCTGGCCAGGCTGAGAACATGGTAAAATTGCTCAGGCTGTTGCTAGTTCACCAATATGCAAGTCCCGTGACTGCACTCCCGTGAGGAATGTCAAATATCAAGTGCACTGGAAAAAAGGGATTGTCAGAAAACAGAAAATATAAATACTACAAAAGCAACATTACTGAGTGGGAAGTGGATTGATCTAATACCAACTTGTTGGATCACACAGTGGTTTCTATAGTCTCAATCACTTCCATTTCACACTGGGAGGGTGACAAGAGCGCGCACTCGTCTGGTTCCCAGCTGCTATCCGGGCTGTAATCTTCCTCCGAACTGAGCTCAGCCACCCCCTCCGTGTCCTCGTCACACGACTCCACGTAGTGAACCCCCACCGCGTTGATCCCCGAGTCCTCAGAGCTGGAAGGGGATGAGCAGTGGTCTGGTTTTGGTGTATTGCTCTCTCTTGTGATTAAGGCATTGCGAACAGAGACTTCCTCAGGCTTTATCTTGTGGGGCACCGGGGGAGGCTGCCTCTGCACGTAGCACATCTTCCCATTGATGCATTTCACACGGTAATTGTCAATGAAGAGATCTGCAATTGTGCAGAACTGAGGGGAGTCGGGGGGCAGGGGGGGCTGGAAGACAGGTGCAAACTTCAAGAAGTGTTCGGTGAGCGAAACAGAGATCTGGATGGTGTTTGTAGATTCCCGAGGGCGAATGGGTATTTCAGTGCTGGGAAGCTGCTCTACAGGTGTCATGGGCTGATAGACATATTTACCTGCAGGGAAAACAGAAATTTAAAGATCGTTACCTTTAAGTTAGATGACGACATGATGCTTGCCCTTGGCAGTTACTAACAACCAGTGGATCCCTGCAGTCAGCAGCCGTTCTGTTTTCAATGGCCTTAAGGTGTTTAGTCCTCTACTTGTACAGATTGTCTCTTACACTGTAGTTAGGCACAACTTTCCTTAACCCAGTCTTGCTCCCGTCTCTGCTTGGAAGGTATCTGTAGGACACCACTGTCGCCAGAAATTTAACTCAAGAGGCACAACTCTGTAGCTAAGAAGAGGAAGGGATAAGTCTGCCTGTACCCCTTTCTATAGGAAAAGAAGAACCTGAAAAGATGCTCAGAGCTTTTTTACTTTTGGTTTGTTGGTTTGGTTTTTTTTTAATTCTTCTCCTCTGAACACAGAGCAGTTCTAGCTTACATCTTGGCTACAATGAGCTGAATTTTATACTACTATTATTCCGAATTACAATGAGTCTCCCTGCATGCATTTCTATGGTCTTTTTTCTCAGGCCTAAATGATGTTTTTCTGTATTATAAACCAGAGGTTTATACATGACTGCAATTAGAATTTTAAGGCAGAAAAGAAAAGAATTCCCAAGCCACAGAAGTGCTTTTGGCATCTTGATTATCTGGTGAAGTAGTAAGAAAATAGGATTATCCTGGTTATATAGAGCTGAACGAAGTTTGAACTGAAAATCTTTACTAAAAGAAATAAATAAAAGAGCAGAAAATCAGTACTTTGTTAGGAAAAACTGAGAAACCTGAGGCTATGCCTAAGACTGTAAAACGCTGCAGAGGCATGAAGCCTCTGAAAGATTCATGTCTCCCTAGGGGTTCATACACTATGAAAGCACTAATTTCCAGAAGACTTGCAAGTGGTAGGGGTCTCAGAAGAGTTTTGATGCACGAGTTGCAAATACTGCTTTGCAAAGGCAGAATAAGTATCAAAGCACTGAAAGATTGTTTTGATGCTTGAAGCTCTCCAGGTAAGGAGCAGAAAGCCACCAAAGTCTTGCTGCATTAATGCAGCCGGCTGTGCTGAGCTCTGCCACACATTTTTGTGTGTGCAGCCCTTCTCCCCCTAATTACCATTCCTTGGGAAAATTGAAGCAGTGATAGCATTTCTGCGCAGGGAGACTGAGCATGGCCTGGGACAGCAGCAGGAGACAAGGGCTTTCCTGTTCCCTGAGGAAGGCCTTGCTCCCCCCACCATGCTTCTGCAGTAAAATATTCCCATCCTTACCCTAGGGGTCCTGCCCAGACAGGGAACAAGCTCCCACCAGTGCCCCAGCTGATGCCCCAGCCCCCTGCCGAAAGCCCTGGCAATGGGACGGGCTGAGAGATCCCACCTCTTGGCTGCAGCAGTCTCTGGGGCGTTCACTGGCTCTGCCAGCCCCAGGGAGACAGGGCCCACGCACGGGCTGTGCTTTGCCAGACCAGCTCCAGTATGTTACCAGGGGAAATCTCAAGCGCTGGGGAAGGCTTTTCCCACTTCTGCTGCACTCTTGGTATTGGAAGGGAAAGGGCTCGTCTGACTGTTGACTGCCTCCTCTGCTAGAATTTCAAACCCCCATCACTAAAGAACAGGGAGAAAGAGGAAATGCCACCAAGAGCGCAGAGCGGAATGGAAGTCTCAGGGGAGCAGGAGCGTGGGAGAGGCAGGCTGTGAGGCCAGCAAACAGAAAGCAGGCTCAGAGGAAGAAGCACCAGACAAGCGGGAAAGTAAAGCTCACCCTTGTCATGCTATGGAGAGAACAGCCAACCGAGCCAGACTGAGACCAGCGAGATGGTGGCAGTGTGTGGGCAAGGTAACAGAACAGTTTATGAAGAGATCTGACCAGCTCCCCTTCAGTACTTCTTCAAGTGCTTTTTTCCTACACTCTGGGGAATGATAATTGTTATCAGAGCCAATGGAAAAGCTCAGTGAAAATAAAACAAGGGGTTTTTTGCCTTCCTGTTTGATTATGGCTGGATGGCAGAAAATATAAAGCTATGCTTCCCCCTTACTGTCTTTTTAGCATCCCATGGTCTAGTTTCTAAACTTGATGTGACTCGGAGGAACTAAGTGCTAGTATCAAACAACTGAACACTTCAAGCCCAGGCAGAGCACTTAGTCCTCCAGTGCCCTTTGGAGCAGCAGCACAAATATTTCAGTGCTGGCAGTCGCTGAGGGATGGGGTCTCTGGAGCATTTGTCAAATCTTGCTGATACAACTTCTCTGGCAAGCTCTGGGACAGGTGGGCAGACCTCACCTCCACAACCTGCTGTAACAGCAGCAGCCCATGATTTCTGGCCACCCGTTGTTCTCTAGATAATCCTCCTTTGAAATTAGTGAATGTTAAATATGCT
>WTSP01007399.1:3047-25905 GCA_025331215.1 Actenoides lindsayi | reverse complement strand
GGGGTGAGGGGGTTGGAAGGGACCTCTGGAGATCATCTGGTCCAATCCCCCTGCTCCAGCAGGGTCACCCAGAGCAGGGTACCCAGGATCACAGTGTCCAGACAAGTTTAGAATCTCTCCAAAGAAGGAGATTCTACAACCTCTCTGGGCTGTCTGGGCCAGGCTCTGGCACCCTCACAGGAAAGACATTTTCCTCATGTTCAGATGGAACCTCCTGAGTTCCAGTTTCTGCACACTGCTCCTTTTCCTGTCATTGGACACCACTGAAAAGAGTCTGGCCCCATCCTCTTGGCCCCTGCGCTGTAGATGTTTATAAGCATTGATAACCTTCTCTGTGTTCTCTTCTCCAGGCTAAACAGTCCCAGGTCTCTCAACTTGTCCTCATCAGAGAGATGTTCCAGTCTTCTCATCTCCATAGTCTCTACTGGACTCTCTCTAGTAGTTCCCTGTTTCTCTTGAACTGGGGACCTTAGGACTGGGCACAGTACTCCAGAAGTGGCCCCAGTAGGGCAGAGTAGTAGGGGAGTATTGCACTCTAGGAGACCACTGGCCTTCTAGGCCACAAGAGCACATTGGTGGCTCGTGATAAACTTGTCATTCACCAGGACTCCCAGGTCCTTCTCTGTGGAGCTATTTTGCAGCAGATCAACGCCTTACCTGTACTGGTGCGTGGAGTTACTCCTCCATAGGTGCAGAACCCTGCATTTGCCCTTGTTGAACTTCATGAGGTTCCCCTCTGCCTAACTCTCCAGACTGTCCAGGTCTTGATGAATGGCAGCGCAGCCTCTGGTGTGTCCCAGTTTGGTGTCTTCAGCAAACTTGCTCACTCCATCCCTTCATCAAGGTTATTGATGAATATGTTGAACAAGACTGGACCCAGTCCTGAACCCTGGGGAACACCATGAGCCACAGGTCTCCAGTGAGAGACTGCACCACTGATCACAACCCTCTAAATTCTGCTGTTCAGCCAGTTTTCTACCCACCTCACTGTTCCCTAATCTAAGCCACACTTCCTAAATTACTCTAAAAGGATATTGTGGGAGACATTGTCAAAAGCCTTCTGAAGTTGAGGTAGACAACATTCCCCTCTCTACCCTCATCTACCCAGCCAGTCACATCATCCTAGAAGGCTCTCAGAGTAGTTAAGCATGATTTTTCTCTTGGTGAATCCATGCTCGCTACTTCTGATAACCCTCTTTTCTTCCACATGCTTAGAGATGACCTCCAAAAGAAGCTGTTCCATCACCTTTCCAGGGATGGAGGTGAGACTGACTGGACTGTAGTAAAAGGATCTTTTACCTTGTTGTGTCCAATCTGCTGCTTTTACAGGGAGCTATGTCACATGATTTCTTCTATGATCAATCTTAAAACCTGTTCTTTGTTTCACTGTTTCTACTGAAAGCTTATTCCAGTCATTGCTCAAGGGTTTTAGAAATATTTTTCTAAATTTTAAACTAAATATATAATTAACATTTTTTTCCATGTGATGTTCTGCATCTTTATGCTATAGCTTACACTTTTCCTCACTGGCATTTGCCTTGGACATAAGTGCTCTGGAAGTGGAGGGACTAGAGCTAGTAATTTAGCTAGACAAAGGAACTGATAAGATTCCCCAAGTCCTCCAGTCTCCTTCCCTAATCGGTTACATGGGGAGCTCTTCTGGAGTGCAGGTACAACAGACCATCTCTACTGGGATTGTACATTTAACCTGGTATTTTGGTTTTTAAATGCTTAAGTGAGGCACAGGAGCTTGTCAGGCATGAAATTATGCTCCTAGGTTGCAGCAGTCTGCAATCTAGGGACTCTGGGAGTCAGAGGTGGTTTCTTGTTGCTTAATAGCCCTTGATGAATTTTTGCTCCAAGAATTTGAATAGTTGCTTTGGAAACCAGGCAAGTTTTTGGCACTCAGCATCAAGGGGTGGCACTTCTGCAGCTTAATGCATAAAGACCTGCCATCTTCTGTTCGTTTTGAACCTGCTTCTTACTGATTTCATATGATATTCCAATTTTTTTCCTGTTATAAGAGATAGGGAACAGTGATTTAGTGCTGTGTCACAATTTGCTAAGTTTCTACCTCTTCAACTCTGTCTTGCAGTTTTCATACAGTTAGTATAAAATATGGGGATCTTATATGTTTGTTTGTCTTAAGCCTTCATCATGATACATCTTTATTTGTTTCATTTTATTCTGCTTTGCATTTACTTTCATAACTAGTACTGGAACCAGGAATACTGTTGAAGTAACACATTGCTATCCACTGAATATCTGATATCACCCTCAATGTGAAAAATACCAAACCAACTTAAACTAACTGCTGTTAGTTGGTGTTTCTTCAGTCTGGGCTGGGAATGGTTTTGCTCCCCTCAGCTTGAATTTTTGTCAGGTTTTCTGCACCCAGGAAGCATCTTTAGCTGTTTTAGGTTGTCCATATGTTGTCTACTTCCATTACATTTACCAGAATTTTGGGTTCCAATAGCTTAACTGGACTCTGTCACATATTAAAATTATCAGTTGTTTCTGGTATTTTTTTGGAAACTGAAAAGCCAGTCAGAATAACAAGTGTACAGGGCTTTTTAGTTTTCTAAATGGTCTCTTTTCCTTCCTCAGTGTGGGGATTTTTAATACTTGTTTAAACTGTTGTTCTGTACTGTAGTGATGATTTTCCTTTCAAAAAGCTAAAAAAAGGAAAATAGAATTATCTGGCTTTCTGCCTTTTAAATAAGAAGGATGAAGTAAAGGATTTGCTTCTTCAGGCTTTATTCTCACATGTAGGTAGTGTTGGTAAATGCTTTCTGTTGATAGAGCAAAAACTAATAGAGAGCAACATTAAAACCATGTATCTGCCTTAACTGACTCCTATAGATTATATAAAAGGAAGTTCTTATATTAACTAAAACCTATAGATTGAGTGAAAATTTCAGATTATCTAAGTGTGCAATTGGCTGTTGAATGGATGGCCAAGTCTTCATTTTGTGAATATAGTTAGTCATTTCCACAATTTTTGGCTTGAAATGAGGGGGAAGACTATTTTATTTTATCTCAGAAAACAATCCAGACATGTCAGGAGCAGATTGGTTGCTTTTTTTCTTGCTTTTTTTTTTTTCCTAAAAACACCTTCCTTTTTTGAAAAAGTGTTGCAACATATAAAAAACTGCATAAAACAAATGAGATTCTTGTATTGCAAATAATTTATAACCTATAGGAATAAAAAGCATTTGTATTGCAGGTGTTTTAGGCCAACATTTAAGTACCCAAAAGAATCTAATTTTAAATGTCATATGATGTTTTGTGATGCATCATTTTCCTTATGCATGCTTCAACTACAGGGAATTATTAAATACACACAAGCTTTTCTCTATTTTTTTTTACGCCCACATGGTCATTTGCCTGTGACATACACAGTACATTTAGTACTTGTTTATATTCCAATGAAGTGATTCCTGTAGATGGCCTAAACTGACAGAATCATATTGCATGGGAAAAGAATGAAAAAAACCCAACTTCTTCACAAGCTTTAAACTGTGGAGGGGAGCTTATTGCAATGTGAGAAAACACAACAACAACAACAAACCACAACCAGAGCTGAATGGAAACAGAATCTAACTGGTATTTAGTCCTTTAGATGTGAGCAGTGGAACTGTGTGTGTCTGATCCTTTACACTGGTGTCATTTTGGTTACCTTTGGATGTACTGTCATATAGATAGTATGCCCTTGGACAGGGTGTGGGGTTTTTATGCTGTTGAGGGTTACCTAAAGAATGTCTGTGGGATTACGTGCATTATATGTGATGATGTTTCTACACCATGAGGTATGGTTAAGCATTTTTTTCTTATTTTTTTTTTTACCAGGAAATTAGGGTCTAGTCTCTAAAACAGTACTGATTTACTCCTATCAAGCAATGATGACAGGAGACAATCGGGTTACCCAAGGAACTTTCATATCAGCTGTTAAAACTGGTTTGCTCTGTGTTTTGCTTTTTGGGAAATGTGGAATACTGTTGACAGAGAATGTATATGCTTTAGATTAAAAAGATTCCAATAAGAAAACAGTTCTGTAATATAATCAGATGCATACCACAAACCTGGAATACTGTAGTTCATTCTAAGAAAACACCATGTGCATACTGTTTAAATCAAAGCCATTGTCCTTGAGACAATACAGGCCGTTCAATATCTTCCAAATTCATTACTACAAAAACCTAATTAGTACACTAAAGAAAACCTGTCAGAGTCAACTGAAGTTCATGGCCAGGTATTGTAGCAGCACCACTGCTTTCCCTTTAGACAAGAATCATGTTTGCTGTGTCCAACACATTGAACCTATATGTAAAGAAACAACATTTTTGTATAGAAAGATACAAACACATCATAAATCACATGTCATTTACATTTTTATGGTACCAAATATTTATGGCTTATGAGTCACAGCTGTTGAAAAGCTTATGGTGAAAAAGCAATACCTTAGAAATGGCTGCAGAAATATAAGCTTTAGCTTATTATTTTTTAAATGTGGCAGAATTTTGATCTTCAAGTTAATTTCATTCACCCCTTACAGCAATTGTATAAACCTATCACAAAAATACATGGGTAAGTAGATACATGACAATGCACTTCCTCTGAACACTATTTCTGTCCTTTTTACATATACACTTCCACTGATATGCATTGCAAATACCATTTTTAATACTAATCTCAAACTTGGAAAATTTATCACTATCCTGTTTATTTGCTTGCTTGCTTGTCTGGAGTAGGGTTTTTGCATTTGTTAGAAGCTTTCTGGTTAACCTTTAAGGAACTGCACTTCATTTTATTAAGAACACCTGGATTCTGTACAGCCACAAAAACTTCTTGAAGAATAAATAAAAAGAGAGAAACCTTAATTTAGAAAAAAAAAGATTTTCATCTGAGCAATGAAAATCGATACTGCCAGAATAACTTTCAATTTTTCTGTCTTTCTGTGAGATGAGTAAAAAGGTGATTCTGGATGATTTGGTGTCAGCCACCTACTCTCAATGACATCTCTATTAATATAGCTCTTACAGTGATGTAAAGAAATACTGAATTGTTGAAATCTAAGTATTTTCTTCTAAAGAACAATGGGAGCTCCTTGTATTCTGGAAACTTTAAATTTTTAGGTCTGTCAGTCAAAACATGCCCTGAACTTCCCTTTCTGTTTCTTTTCTTTATACCTACCTATCACTGGTATTTTTGTGTTTATGTACTATTCAGATACTTCACATTCTTCAATGTATTTATATTCCCAACAATCTGGGGAAGTATAAAATTGTCACTATTCTTATTCCTTTATCTGGATGGGAAATTTAAGCAAAGAAATATCATTGAGAGCTTTCTCATCTCTACATTATGTTTTTCTCACATCTGTGAGAAACAGAACACTGGGGAGCAAATTCTCATCTAGTGCTTCTACACTGAACCATCCAAACGTCTGAATGCACACAGTATCTTCATGTCCAGTGGTAAGGTTGCAAATACTTCCAAGAACTCCACATGACCTAGACTAGCTGTTTGAAAACATAAAAAAAAAAAAAAAAAAAAAAGGCTTGGGTAGCAAAAAAAATGATGCCATACATAATTTTGTAAAGTCAATCATGTGCATCTAAGGTCAGTTCTGTTCCATAAAAATAAAAGGTTGTCAAAGTTTTCTAACCTCTCTACAGTACTGTCAGGAGTAAAGTCCTTCTTGTGCAAAAGTCTTTGATGTTGCAAAGAGTCATTCCCGGGACTCCACTTCCTCATAATGTGGCTCACCTCTATGGTGTCTTCATAGAGAGTAATTGTGGAATTGTAGTCTGAAATAAGTGCTTTTCCTATTCTTTCATTTCCTCTAGATACAGGTTCCCACCTTTTCTCATGCAGTGATGCTAATGTTGGCTCTCTGATGTGGCTCCCAGCATGGCTGTGTAAAGTATAGTTCCCACAAAAGAAGGTCCAGAAACACACATCTGGGGAGAAAAGCATAGGGAAAGCTGCTACTAGACCTTAATGGGGTGAAGGTGGTGCAACAACAGGGATGCTGTTAAGGGCAAAAAAATCTTGATCCGTAAGGGGTTGTGGCCATTATAGTCACCATTACCAGCAAATGTTTGTGATGACAGGACAGTTTCCAATGTACAGTATGTTATGATCTTAGGTTATATACAGAGTCAGATCTGTAAAGAATAAAGCTGGAAATATTGTCCTTCTCATATGAAACCATCATCTTAATTTGTTTTGAGTGAAAGTCATGTGATTTATTTAAAAGTCATGTTATTTCCCTTGGCATGTCCTTAGGCATGACTGTCCAGTGCTTTGTCTTGCATCAGGTTATCTTAGTTTTCTGTTGATATTTTCATTCATATTGAACAATGTATAGGCTGTATGATCAAGAACCATTTTTTCTGCTTCCAATCAGAAGTTAATCCCATCCATTCTAGAGCCTCCAAATACACTAGTAGGCAAGTAACCGTGCCATCCTTTTCAGAACAATAGTGCATTGAATTTTGCATGTTCCAAAGAGTAACCTCTGGGTTTTTGGATTTCAAGTTGTGCTTTAAGTCTACCACCCTGTACTTAGTTTGCCTCTGCTTTCTGAAAATAGAATTTCTGACTCTCCTAAATTTGATTGTGCTTGTGCTGTGTAAGATATTTGTCATTTCACTGGAAAGCCATCTGATCTTATGGGACATGTCTGTGTATGCAAATTAAAGAAAGTTGGATAGGATGGCAGTGGTCAAGACTGAATAGGACTCATGCAAAAAGCTTGAGGCAGTCTCATGCAAAATTGGATTGATGTGAGCAACTGTCCTGTGCAGCACCATTGTGGAGCATTTGTGTAGGGCTTTAGTCTAGGGGTTCTAGGGCTCAAAACTTGCTCCACTTTATAAGGAAACAATAGAGAGTGGTTCCTAATCTCCTGAAGGTGTAGCTTATTTCTAGCACTAACAGAGCAAGAAGAACTGGAAGTTCCCTAATGATAAGTAATGGCTGACTAAGGGAGGATGATTCTGTGCAGAAAAGGGTTTTTCCTCTTGGTTAGCTGAGGGGCCACAGAAGACTAAAGGTTTTATTTCATTTGTTGTGCTCCTTCTTTTTGTTTTCACAATAGGGTGTGATTGAGAGAGACTTTCACTGAAGAAGCTGTAGAATTTGTTGTCGTCAGTTGGCAAAGGGAAGAAGCAGTTTTCACTTAAACATTAGGTGAAAGGGTCCTAAATGGTTAGGACCCTCTAAGTCCATGCCATGTGAGGCACAGGAGGGGACCTGCATCTTTCCTTTAACCCATATAAACAGACAACTTAAATCTAGATCCAGATTTGCTCAAGACTCTGCAATCTTGGGACCACTTCTTAATTCTGTCTGTATGCTATTATTTTTCTAAAATGAATGCAAGAAAATACAATGTTTTGTGGGTTTTTTTGTCTTCTGTTCATCCCTGTAGTAATTGTTGAACAGGTAGTCGTAGTAACAACCAAATATCGTAGTAACTGTTGAAGTGACACAGGGCAGTGATTTCACGTGGTGATATTACAAGCTGTGGAATAAGTCAAGAAACCAGTTTTTAAATTTCATTTCAGTAAAAAACCTTTTACAGCTTGCACCTGGCTTCCCTTTTCTCACTATGTTTTAAACAGCTTAGGCTTATTCCCTTTTTCATTTATGAGTAATCACAAAAACCTGTAGTTCAGACATGTTTATAGCATGACACTGGGTAATATGACAGAAGCAGCCTCCAGTAGTCCACTGGCCTAGGAATCCACCTGTAAAAAGTTCCTTAAGTTTTCAAAAAATACAAATGGGAAAGATAATTGGATTACTGGTCTATTTTGACTAATCCAGACAATTCATTTGAGAGGTTTTTTGGGGATGTACTGATATAAACCCATTGAAGTAAAGATTTCAAGTAAAAATTTTTTTCTTGTAGAGTGCTACTTTTTTTTTTTTTTTTTTAGGAGCCCCTTACTATTTCTCCTCCAGCTTTGTTTTCAAGTACAGATCTAACCTTGTTTGTACCAAGATCTGAAAAAGAGTTAAAATATAATGAATGTTTAAGTTTTGCTTCACGGCACAAGTAAATACTGGTGCCATACAGCACAGTTGCACTTCATCCAGTGCCAAAAGGAAACGAGAGCCTTGCAACCATGGTGGTGACTTGACAAAGTCTCTTGGTTAGATGTTTTCATAAAAGGAAATAATTCGTCTTATTTACTATCCCATGTGATGCTGAGTTTCAATGAACTGTCAGCTTGCTGTGGTTTGCTCCTTTTCATGACAGACAAAAGAAAAAGCAATGTTGAAATTGAAAACAGTCATGTTGCTTGCAGCTTTTTTTTTTTTTTTTTCTGGAGCCAGCAAATGCCCAATGGGCATTATAATAGATGGGTGTCACTTTACAAAAAAGTCTCCAGTTGGCTTATACTCTTAAATATTCTAGCTTTCCACAGGACTTTGAATTTGACAGTGATTTTCTGACTGCCCTGAGTAAAGAACACAAAGTACAGTTCATTTCCTTCAACAGAACTACTCTGCTAATGTCTCTTGCACAGGAAAAAGGCTCGGGCAGGCCTGGAAACCAAGCCAGGGTTTGTCCTGTGATGCAGACATTTGCTACCTTCTCGTCTTCCAGATGCAAACAAAGTATGTTTTTTACACCATCACCATTACTTGCATTAATTTGTACCAAACAGAAAATACTGGCTATTTTGGGGCATGTATACTTGTATTTGACCTGCGTAGGTAATGGGAATAGCTGTGGTCCCCTAGTGACTTTTCTTTATACCACATTGTTTCAGCCTTGTTCTTGGCTGTAATCATCCCTTTTGTCTCTTGGTTGTTCACAGGATAGCCAAAGGGTGCAGGAGTTCTTCGATATGTTACTTCTGCGGCAATTAAATGAAGAAAGTTGCTTTGGAACTGCTGGTATTTTTGTTGCTGTAGTTTTGTGGACAGACTGAGCATGGGGACTGTCACTGACCCTTTTCAAAAAGCTAAACTGAATTATAAACATCATTATTTCTCCTACACTGAGCCTAAACACCAGTTCTTGTGTAATTACGGAGTTGGTGAAGCAAACCCTTTCACTCCCTCTATAAGCTTCCGTGTAACATACAATCACTTTGAATTACACGTTCAGTCTAAAAGTAATATTGGGCCATCCAGCTGAGGCGGTAACGATATCTTGAGAGACCATATGTGGTCTTGGGGACTGAACAGTTCTGGCTATAGAAGGTGAGGGGATCAAATCAACAATGCTAAAAGAGATGATTATCCAATTACCATGTTTGCTCCAGTGTAAAAGGCCTTCCTATAAGCTTCCACATGGCCTCAGACACTACAAAACAGATATTGTTGGTAGAGATTATGAATTCCAGTGCTCTTTACTGTGTGTATCTACTTTTCTATCTGTATATGTTGCAATAAAACAACATGCAGAAGGTTATAAAAATAGCCTGGAAGTGATTGACATGTTAATAATGCTCAATCAAGTCAATAATGCTCATGTAACAAGCTCCTGAGAAAATAATATTTTTGGTCAATAATACACTTTTTAAAAATGAACTGTTTGTTTTTAATTAGCCTCCTATTTAGCCATTTAGTCATGCCATGTCCATCAAGCACAGTAGGGAAAAACACATGCTGCCTTAAAACACTGCATTGTTGCCTTAAACTTTCATCTCTTCCTTGGCTTTCTCTTCTGCATTCCACTTTAGCATGTTTTGGAGGATTAAGGCAAGTCATGGCTTGTCATGTCACTTCTAAGTCAGTGCTTCTCCTCTGTAAGAAGGGTGTTAGATGATTCATCTGTGACAGAACATCCCATTATGTTGTGGCAGACTGTCAAGGTGAACCTGCTGTAAGTACTTAGCAACAATAAAGTGCTTCAAATGTGTCACTTGGCACTTGTTTTTTTGTTGTTTGGGTTTTTTTTGGCTAAATGGTGGCAGATTTTAATCCATTAAGTGATCAAAAAAACCCAGTGCTTGGAATTGTGCAATGCTTGGTAAAATTGAGCAGGACAGACAGTGCCCACAAATTCCCCACAGGGAGGAAGTAGGTCCTGTGGCCTTAAGACTCTTGTCACATGATGTTAAGTAGTATGTTGTGGGGTTTTGTTTGGTTTGGGTTTTGTTTGTATCATTTAAGGGAAAAATTATATGCTATTAGGGAAGGAACTTTAAAAAAGAAAATGGATTCATATCCCAGTTACGAAAGAGATATGAAATAAATTCTAACAGTTGAGATTACTTTCAGAGACATAATTTCTTGGGCTGTTCTGTTGCTGTGATTACTTATGTGTAGTGTTTGGGTTGGGCAAGCTGTGGCATTCAGCAGCTCCCTGGTCGATGCTATGGGCTGCTCCAGGGACTTCACAGTAGCACCTTATCCCTGGCACAGGGCTTGTGAATAATTAAGGAATCCTTCCAGCCTCTTCATTAAAAAAAAAAAAAATTTCTACCTATCAATGCAATCAGATTGTGTGTGGCTGAATTCATATTTAAAATAGGAGCATGGAGTTGAATTTCAGACAGACTGCTGGCTGCAGAGTGCTTTGTCTATAAGGAGTATTAATTAGGTGCCTGAATGTTATGTTAGGAGCCTGTCATTAAGTAAACATTGTTTTGATAGGTTTTTTGTGTCTGTGTGTTCACATATGCTTACATCAAGATCATAGTGCCTATAGGAACCTTTACTTTCTGTTGATTCCAAATTCACCTGTCTTCCCCAAAGTCAGTAGTAAATTAATGACTTACAAAAAAAATCTGGCTCATGATTTTGAACAAAACTAAGTAGATGACATCCATCAATGTGTGATTACTGAGCGATGTCTTTAAAATAAGACCAATATTAAAGGTTAAAGGGAAGACGGAAAATGGGTGTGTAACGCATTTTTAATGCAAAATTGAGTCCTGCTTAACCCTCCAATGCTTCTCTGTGTTGTATTCTTTTTCTTTGCCCTGATGGCAAATGAAACCTACATCTAGTACTGCATGGGGTAAAGGTTGCTGTGCTTTGAATTCCATGTAACCTTCGTTTAATTGATTTTATGTGGCATGTAGAAGGGTACACTGTTTTATGTAAATTTTGACCAGTTCTAACAGCATTCCTGACATTTTGATTAAAACAAAATAAAACAAAAACCTCAAACTTTTGAGGTGGAGAAATGGTGATAAAATAACAATATACTGTGTTATTACTAAAAACTTATCAATGAACTTACTTTCTGTCTGCATTTTTATTCTTTATCACCAGTCCCTATGCTATATTACTAAAACCATTGGCTAAATAACAGCTGAGCTAAGAGCTCAGATGTCTTCTGTATCTATTGTGTTTGAACAAAGATTGGGCTATTTTTGTTCCAGTGTTCATTTTTAAGTGATCAGAGTTAAGGAAAAGTTGCTGTGCAGGACGTGGTATTTGCACCCTGACTGTTGTACTGTCCAGAAAATGATAAAGAGATCCACAAAGACTGAGAGGTGGGTCAGAGGGTTGGCTGCTATGGGCCTCCATTCATAAATGTAATTTATTCTGGTGTTTTGGATTGTTTTTTTTTCTGCAGTCAAGATATGTTAAGATAATGTTTTTCCATTGCTGGCTGAAAGAAAGACTTGGAAAAACTATTTCAGGCTCATTTCACAGCAGACAGATGAAGCTGGAGTTGAAATCAGGTCAATAAGTTTTGTAAAATAAATAATGGATAAGTACGTAATTTTTCAGTTCTTTATAAGAGTGAAAGGTGACGGCACACAAATTGCATTGTGTTGAACGAGGCAAGACCAGGATGGAAGTATTAGTTGGGGAAGAATAGTAGAAAAGTACTTTATCTTGTTAACAAATAGGGTGTTGCTTTACAGAAAGCGAAAGAAAGATTTCAAGAAAAACATTCTCCATTGCCTGTGCTGTTATGAAACTAAGAAATCCAGACTGTTTGGGTTTGCTCTCTCTATACATGTGCTTACTTTGGTCTGTGTCACTCTTGCTTATGATTTTTATTTAAGTGGGACATGAGCTTATCATTACTGAGAACTACTGGATATTTCTTTTCAACAGAGGTAAAATTCCTTTCTTTCTAAAATGATGCAGTAGCTATTAGTGAAGAGAATCTAGTTTTATAAAAAAGACATTTTCATGTGCTGTTTCTTGCTGATGTGTTTGTTAGCAGAGAATTTAAGTGGAAGTATTACACTGCAGATATCTAAGGAGTAGGTCTGTGGTTGCTGTATTTGTATTATACTTAGTTTTCTGAGTCAAGAATGTCTTTTCTACCTGGTTCTCATGGAAACAAATTATTGTGTTATTTTATCTTCTCATCACAAATTTTTGCTTGTAGTAGTTTTACTGTAATCTATGTGTTTGTTTCTTTGGTTTTTTTCTTTAACACCATCTTGCCATTGTTAATTGCTTCATTGGTTTGTAAATTTGAGCACTTGGTCTTCTGTGCAAACTGTAAGCACAGCTTGTACACAGTAACTTTTCTAGGGGAAGAGGTGACTCCAGCTCAGGCTGCAGTAGCATCTAGTGGTCTGAATTCCCATCTAAAATGCACGTAGTAAAACCTCTCATCACATCATTTCCCTTAAACATTCTTCTGTGTAGTACAAACCTAACTTTTGGAACAAGGTGACTACTGGACAGGAGTATCTTCTGATGCTTTTAGCTTTGCTCTCTCCGTCTAATCTCTCCATCTCTCTGCATGTGCTTGCTTTGGCCTATGTGCTCCCATTTTTGTATTATTTGGCAATATGGTGTTGGTTTTATGTCCTTTTTTTTAAAAGCAGGAAACATAGCTGATGGTATATTTGTATTATATTTGATCTAAGCTCTACCTCTTCAAAGTAGAACTTCGGTTTGCATTCTTAACCCCAGTTTTCCATTTATAAGTAATTTAAAAATATGGATTTGTCACATCAAAAGGGAGAGGAAAGAATAGTGAAAAAAACTCAAAACCCAAACCAAAAAACTATGATGCAGAGAAAATATCTTACGGAAGTGCTGAGCAACTGCAATTAGCATTGACATGAAGTTGAATAAAGTCTGGAAGAGACTGGAAAATGTATTTTACTTTTCTCCAAGATGTAGTGTCTTTCCTCTTTGAAAATAACAAATTTTAAAAAATTCCAATCAACAAGACTTTGGCTAATATTGGACTTTAAGATTTGCAGATGCTTGGACACCTTTTGTGATTTGGCCTGTGTTTTGTTTTGTTGATACAAAAGGATCACTAAAGCAGATCTCATTTTAAACGATCTGTAAGAATGAGCTTACAATGAATTACAAATGTTGTGAGAAGGCAGCATCAGCATTGCAATGCTCAATTCATGGAATGCTTCAGAAGGCCAACAAACTGCTTGTTTGGTACCAGATGAAGGTCTGGCCCCAACCACACTTAATTTTTAAACAAAACTGCAGAATATAAGGCAGAACACATTGATTTTCAAGGTATTTAGTTTGAACTAGGCTCTTAAGTTTGATCTCTCACTTATAAAATGGAAATATTGTTGTGGAAATTACTGGTACCAGCCTGTGCCTGTCTGGACTGTGATGAGAATGAGAGACACTGAGGAGGCAAGGAAATAGAACAAATGTGTACATGAACGTAAACATGTAGATATGTATGGAACACCTCTGTAGCTACATATGCTTTTGCAGCCTTTCTTCAGTTTTTCCCTGGTCTTTGTTGACTGATTCTAAGCGATCTTTGATTATGCTGTCCTCTCAGGAAAAGTGCTCCTCGTGTGGTAGCTTTGGGTGAAATACAGCCTTGCTTTTCACCAGGAGTAGCTGAGAGTGATGTCCAAACTGCCAGAGGGGCAGAGGGACACCCTCAACTGTTCCTGCATTCTCCTGCTTCGTGGAAGAAGGATGGAGAGACTTTGTGTGCGCGTGAGTACTCATTCCAGTACAGCTTTCTTCACTTGCTATCAAGTAGAGGAAAATGATGACTGAGCAACACTGAAGATCCACAGCTTGTTTTCTTCCCAGATCTTTTTTTGGTTTGATTTTTGATTATTTTTTTTTCCTTTTTTTTGGGTAACTATTTAGATTTTCCTTGCAAATGCAATAAACTGACATGTCCTTGAAAAATATGACAGACAGAGAGAAGGACCGAAGATTGTTAACTTGTGCTGAAGACTGACTAAAAAAAACTAAGTATGAGTTTCACAAGCAAATTAACTGTGACACTACTGTAAATTTAGAAAAGCTCCTGCCATATTCAAGCAATTTTTAAAAACATTGCGTTTTAGTAAACTCAATTTTACTGCCATGCTATTTTTCTGAATTTGCTTCACATCACTACTGATTATCTAGATTTTTGTGCCTGAACCAGATATTTCTCATTGATCTGCTCCTCTCACCCAATTATTCATTTTACTATATCTTATATAACAGCACTCCATAGTATATTCAGCTTTGTAATGATATCTCACCCCTGAACAATATGTTTTCTGTTGAAGTCAGTGGAAAAACTGACATACATTGAATTAAGCAGAAGCAGCAGGTCCAGGCAGAAAAGACTATATAATAGAATATGCACATGACATTCATTTGTAGAGACTACTAAAATACAGCTTTTTGCATGATGGGAAGGAAGTTCTGCCAAACCATTAGTAAATTGTCCTAGCACAGGCTAATGATTGTAGATTGTTTGATTTTGCTTACTACTTTTCTTATGTTAATGCTGAAGAAGCATATTTTTCCTACATGTCTGTGAGATCTAAAGGAGTCAGGGTTTCTTCCTGGAACTCAATTAAAAGGAATACCACGCCTTAGACTTCTTATAAAAATATTTTGGCCCATAGCATTAAAACTTCAAAATGTTTAGGTCTTGATGAATTCTCTTTTGATCTGTGTGAAAAAGGGGCTATGGGGCCATGCTGCATACAGAGTCTATAGATGATTCCTGATCCACACACAGCAGCATGGTAACAGTGTTTTATTTGAAATCTTGTCCAAACCCTCTGTTTTAATAAAAGAAACTGTTGTCATTAATAAAATGTTTCCTTTGAGTTCAGTGGGTTTGGATCAACCAATAGTGATTTCTATATAATGAAATATTTGTGTGTTGTTATAGCACCCAGAGACTTTGATCCTCTGTAATGTTGGCAGGTGTTCTGCACTGCCTTGGTGTTTTCAGAGTGGTACGGAAAGTTCTGTGTTAGCAAAATGGCCAATTCTTGAGTCACGATGGAGCAATGCTATTTTAAAATAACTGCAAATTTAAAATAAATGAAAATGCACTTGTGTATATGGTAAGTGGATGGATGAATACTTTAGGTATTTTTCACAAATTCACAAATTGCAAAATCTGAAGTTTTTTTTATCCCTATGTAACCCAAGATGAACATTTACTCATATCTTATTTTAAGGGTTTTTCATTGTTTTGAGATAAACTATTTCATTCAGATTTAATGCCACAATTTTAAGAATTTCCATTATGAACAAGCCATTTGATTCTTCTATAATTCCAAGGATTTTATATATAACCATATATCTTATTAATGGCAGATTTCAGTGACAACCAAAACAAGGAATTCTTTTACATTTGGTGCTTGTTGTAGGAATTCAAAATACATAATGGCTCCATTATTAAATAAAACAACTAAGTAAACATCACTGAGCTTGCAAGCAGACTGTGTTTCATATGACACTTACCAGTCTGCAGTCTTGGTCTGCTTTACATTTTCTAAGAGTATACCAAGACAAATATCAGAGCAAATATACCTTGGCTTCCTTTGTACAATGAGTTTTAAAGCTGAAGAAATGTTCTGGACAAGCAGTGTATACCCCAGTTCAGCAAGATATTGATGCTCTCTCTCCTTGTAGGTGACAGGGTTGGTTTAGAGCAGTGCATGGGATTGATGATTTAGAGCTCAGCTACACCTGAGTACCTATTACAAAGATACCCCTTTCTAAATCGAATTATTCCTATGATAATGACTTTGTATTAAAAATGTAGTCCTGAGGCACCATTTACAGTCACATAAGCTGAAATACCATTAAATGCCCCTGAAATATGTTCCAGAAACATAACATTGACACATACTTTCCCCACACCTGTACCCTTACATCTCTTCTCTCTACCTGTGACTGAGATTGTCTTCCTAGGGAAGACCCTAATGATTAAAAAAAGAAAAAGCATGGAAATATGGGTGGAAATAGTTTTAGTCAGTAGTACGGTCAATTATTAGTGCACCCAGGAGTGAGATAACAGCCTTTTTGGGGTGCTATCCAAGTGAGGCAGCTACAATACTCTCAGATTTCAGTGGGTCTAATTGATAGAGTATTTGGAAGGGGTAGAAGAGGATCAGGTTCATTCTTTCCCTTCTCATAGCATTCTGTGAGCAGAAATCCAATTGTTTCATGTTGCAGATAGACACCTGATGTGGTAGCGTAGTAGATTAACTACCAAAAATGAACTGTGCAGATCACTGAGCTTTCCAGTGGTTTCTGACACAAAAAAGGCAGAGAGGAAAAAGCTGTAGTAGAAGTCATGGAAACTTCTTCAAACCCTGTCTGCCTGATTGTATGAAGAGTTGCCTTGTTATGGTGTCTTAACTGTGGTTGAAACTCAGGGAATTTTATTCTTTTTAGCTGCTGCATTTGTGAAATTTGGAGCTGTGGAACTGTTCAAATCATGGATAGATTAATTTTGACTACCAGACTAAGTAATGGAGTAGAACTTTCCTCATGTTGAGATGCTTATTTTATTTTGTAAACTGGATTAACTGAACCAGAAGCTGGCTTGCCAGCTCCTATGAGAAGAGGTATTGACACAGAAGATGTTAAATGCACAGTGTTAGGGTTTCACCTTATTTTACTAGCTAGATATGGGGAGGGGCATACCTTTTCAGTGGGATGCATTCATGTCCTACCTGTGTGATCAGAGATAATGGTGGAACTGACATAAAAATGGGTGTCTAAAGCATAAGGACATTCTTTTGGCAATCCACGCCGAAAAGTAACAGAAATCCTCCATTTTCAAGAGTAGTGGTCACAATTTTCTGACATTATGAGGTGCCCACACTGCCTGTAACATTTATAGTGACATGGGATTCAGACCATCCCACTGCTTCTAGGCTCTCCAAACCTAACACTGGTGGTGATACAAGCAGCACGGCAAACCATAAAGGCCATCCTCCATGCTAGGACCTCCTTCTGTGTTACATGTCTCTTTAGTTCTTTTCTTTCACAGTAAGAAAACTTTAGGATTTTCTCAGGAGATCTCTAGTAGTACTTTTGGACTGAGTCTTAACCAGTACCTTCCCAAAGGCCTTCCTGCTTATTCACCCTATGCTTTTCTAGGCTGTCTTAGATTATTTTACTCCTAATTCTTTATTCAGAATGTTAAAGAAAGCCAAGTCCAAAGTCTTGTATACTCTCTGGAATCTAGTAGAACAGGTAGTCCTATTCTCATCTCTTTTTCCATGTCAGGGTATCTCTGCTTTTTAACTGTTAGTATTCTTTCAATGATTGTAGCACATTGCCCCCTGGATAACTGCAAGGGAAGTGGTTAGATTTATTTTCTTTGTGGTCCTTCACTGAGGATCAGAGTAAATGTAAAAGCTGGTCTCTGTGCAACACTTTGTTTTCAACAAAGCTCGCCAATAATTCAGTGTTTTTGGTAATTGCATTTCACTATAACTCATGTGTAAACCATGGAGGACTATACAAGGACAAAAGACAGATTTCTATTTTTCTTTTAGTGGATAGAATTTCTAATAAAATATTATTGAAAATACGTACATTTTAATACAGGAGTAAGTTTATTGGAACCAATAAACTGGACCATCTTTGTGGAACCTCCTCTGGACTTGTTCCAACAGATCTATGTCCCTCTTATGGTAGGGACACCAGAATAAGACCCAGTATTGGTGGGGTCTCACAAGAGCAGAGTAAAGGGTGAGAATCACTGCTCTTGATGCATCCTAGGATACAGTTGGCAGGTGTCCCCAGGCACAGAGGAGTCAGATGATCAGTGACACAGCAAGCAAAGGAAAAAGCAGCCACTAATGAGCACTAGGCTCTAATAGACAGTGAGGCAAGTAAGCAAGACCCAGGGCAAGCACAGGAGCCTGTCAACTGGTATCTAAACATCTATAGCAGCTATAAATTCAATCATCTAGCACATTCCAACCAAATCTGTCATTATCTCAAACCCTTTAAGTCCCACACTGGGTGCCAAACAGAACTGTCATTGTCAAGCCCCAGTAGGCAACTCAGCACCACATGGCCACTTGTTCACTCCCCCCCAGGGGGTTGAGGGAATAATAGGAAGGGTAAAAGGGAGGAAACTTCTTAGTTGAGAATTGCAACAGTATAGATGATGTCTTCTTTCTGATGCTTTCACACCCTGCTCCAGTTCTTGTGCTTGCCCTGTGATAGATGAGGAGCCATCCCACATTACTTGGCTCTGCATCTTGAAACAGAGATTTCTTAAAGTGCCTAAATGAAGACGCATGGCTTTCTATGGGAAATCTGAGGGACCAACAACTTTTTTTTGTTTGTTTTTTAGTGATTTTTCTTTCATGACTGTTGCTCATTGCCAAGAACTGGATGACAAAAGATGTGATTTGCCAACCACAAAATATAGCATCCTTGTACTAATGAACTCCAAAGTGATATATTTCAACAAACACATAAGGAAGCAATATGTTATGTTTGTTCCATAGCAAGATGTTTCTGCTTCTTCCAAAAGTGGAAGTTTTGAGGGAGTTTTTCTCTAAAAAGATATTAGATTTCTGGAAGCTCTAAAATAAAATGTTACTTTAATAAAAACATTTAAAATTTTTAACCATGTGTACACACAAGAAATCTTCACTAATCAGCTTCTGCAAGATGAGGATTTAATCCCCATGCTCAAAATTTTGATGTCCTCTAGTGAAGGTTTTTACTAGGCTACTTAAATTTTTCCTACATTGTCAAGCAGAAAGGTGAATAATTTCAGCCAGTGTGACAAGTGAAAACTTAAAAAATGTGGGGTTTTTTTTGGTTTCCTAATTGATTGCTAGTGATATATTTTTTTGGCTCACAATCCAGTTTTATAACTGCTTCGTTTTAAGAAAATGGAGCTTTCCTGTATCGGATATCCTTGAAGAATTCTCTCCTTACTGCAATGCTGATGTATGTTATCTTATACACACTTCAGCTAAAATGTTATTCAGAGTACTGTTAAATTAACTCTGTCTCTATTTTCTGCAAAAGTTTGATGACTATCAAGTTTAGTAAGCAGTTTGGAAAGATGTAAAACAGTGTTAGTTTCTTAAAAGAGGTATGTTTTGCATGAAAAGAGAGAGCTGAATGAGTATTTGTACATGTCTTTGGGACCTGAGAATGAAATGTAATGCACTAATGTGGTCTCAGTGGTGTGAGTTAGATTTAATAAGGCTTAGAATGTTGTAATGCTGTTATATTCGAATGTGGGATCCTAGGCATAGACTGCAGAGTTATAAAAGACCCACAGTCTTTCTTGGTCAAGAGGGAAAATACAAGACAGGTAAAGTGGGAATGATTCAAGAGTCCTGAATCTTCTACTGGAGCCTAGGCTGGTGCCAAATGGAGAGGAAATGTGATCGTGTCCTATAGAGAATTAAATTATATCTTTTCGGAGAATAGACTGGCTTTGGGAAACACAAACTTCCCTTCACAGCTGAGTTAGATGAAGTAAACTCTGAGCCCAGTGCAGTTTCCGAGTTCAGTTTCGCATCTAACTCTGCTGAGTAGTTTTCAGTTCTTGCTTAGCTGGTGTCTTTATTGCAAAGATGAACATTTCAACAAATGTTTTGGAACATACAGATGATGTCCTGTGTCTTGACTTTAGTAAGGCTTTTGAGGTAATTTCACGTGCTATCTTCATGAGCCATTAAATTACAGTAGTATAGAAAATATCCTGGGAGGGGTGCCAGCTTCTTAGAAACCCATTTTCAAAGAGTAGCTATTATGGATTCCCTATCGAAGTGGGAGAGCATACTGAGGGGACCATGTGAAGCTGGTTTACGCTTCAGAATTTTATTTGGTAATAAAAGAGATATTAAGAAACCCAAAACACACTAGAGCTCTGCCAGTATGGTGAAGGACATGCTCAGAATCCAAAATTGTCTTGACAAATAGCACATGGTTTTCGATTATTTATTTTGTCTCTACCTAATAGAAAAAACTTGTTGCATTCCTCATGGCAAACCATGGGCTGAGGCATAGTCTGCAAAAGACACGTGTTGTACTTGGACTGAATGTGATTTAGCAATATCTCACTGTTGTGAAAATACAAAAATTGCAATAAAATGTATCAGCAGAATTACAACCAGTGTGACGTGATATCATCTTTCCTCTCTATTTATCTGTGGAAAGGCAAAGACTTTAGCTAGAATGTCATGATCAGTTGTGGGTACCAAGTCTCAACAGAAGTGTTGAGTCCAAAAGACAATTAGTGGAAGTGATTAGCAGCCTAGAAATCTGAAGTACAAGGAAAGAGCAGGGATTCCTTAAAGAAGTAAATACTTGAGGGAAAACAGTAACATGAAATGTCTAGAAGGATGCTGTAAGGAAGAAGAGAATAATATTTTTTCCATAGCTATAACAGACATGATAAGGTACAGTGGTCTGGCATTGTTGCAGAGAAGAAGGTTCATGGTCCCTAAATAGTGCAGCTGTTGGAATCTTAACGGATTATTTGGATAAGTTTGGAATCTCTACCAGTAGAGGTGTTTGATGGGAAGCTGAACATGCATCTATCAGGAAAGATGCAAGAGAGCTGATCCTATTCTTAATCACAGAATCACAGAATGTTAGGGGTTGGAAGGAACCTCTGAAGATCATTGAGTCCAACCCCTCTGCCAGAACAGGACCAAAACTAGGGTAGATTGCTCAGAAATGCATCCAGACAGGTCTTGAAAGTCTGCAGAGAAGGAGACTCCACAGTCTCTCTGGGGAGTCTATTCTAATGCTCTACAACTCTTACAGCAAAGAAGTCCTTCCTCATGTTGAGGTGGAACTTCCTATGCTCAAGCTTGAATCCGTTGCCCCTTGTCCTATCACAATGCACAAGTGAAAAGAGGTTGTCCCTGCCTTCTTGATGCCCAGCCCACATGTATTTATAGACATTAATTAGATCCCCTCTCAGTCTTCTTGCCAGACTAAATAGCCTCAGTTGCCTCAGCCTTTCCTCATAAGCAGGTGTTCCAGTCCATTAATTGTCCTTGTAGACCTCTATTGGACTCTCTCAAGTAGATCTCTATCCCTCTTGAACTGGGGAGTCCGGAACTGGATGCAATACTCCAGGTGAGGTCTCACTGGGGCAGAGAAGAGAGGGAGGAGAACCTCCCTTGATCTGCTGTACACACTCTTAATGTACCCCAGGATATCATTGGCCTTCTTGGCCACAGGGCACATTGTTATCCTATGGATAACATGTCTATCAGGACTCCAAGGTCCTTCTCCACAGAGCTACTCTCCATCAGATCGCCTCCTGATCTGTACTGGTGCATTTTGTTGTTCCTTCCCAGGTGCAGGACTCTGCACTTGCTCCTGTTGAACCTCATTAGGTTCCTCTTTGCCCAGCTATGCAGTCTGTCCAAGCAATAAGAAACCCTTCCAACCCCTAACATTCTATGATTCTGTATGGATGAGCAAAGATCTGCTGAGAAAGTCTTGTGGAAGAAAGAAAGTCACAGTTTGTGGATGAAGGGACTTGTCACTTGGGAGAACTATAGGGATGTTGTCAGGGATTGTAGGAAGGCAAGAAGAAAGGCCAAAGCCTTCTTAGAACTTAAACTGGCAAAGGAAGTAAAAGAGAACAAGACGTTCTTCAAATATATCAGTAGTAAAAGGAAGAATAGGGAAAATGTGGGCCCACTGCTGAATGAGGTGGGAGCCCTGATAACGGAGGATGCAGAGAAGGCAGAGTTGCTGAATATCTTCTTTGTTTCAGTCTTTACTCCCGAGACCAGCCCTTGTGAACTCCAGACCCTAGATATAAGAGAGGAAGCCTGGAAGAAGTAAGACTCTCCACTGCTCAATGAAGAGTGGGTCAGAGATCAGTTATGCAAATTGAATATACAGAAGTCCATGGGCCCTGATTAATTGTTCTTAAGTCTGACAGTAGACAGGCTAAGCAATATCTTGCCATATGATTCTGTAATTTTTAATCAATATAATAAGTGGAGATCTTTTAATGCTAAATTAATTTTTACAGACATACAACTTTAGCATCTGGTTACATTTAGTTGAATTCATTATGAAATAATAATAACTGAACAGTGTCCTGCATTGTTACTGTACCTACCGAGTTTCACATGAAGTAAAACTTTAGTCATGATATGTCTGTTTCCCCTTCAGCAAGTGTTAGAATAGAAGAGAGAAATTATATTAAGCACCCTGTCCTGGTTTGAGTGAGAACAGAACTAACTCTGTTCAATGATTTTACTTTTCAGACCAGTTCTTCTAACTAACTGCAGTGTCTGAAGTCAGTAGCCTGTTCTCACAGGCAGTGTCTGTATCTAGCAGTGATAACACCTCATGTTTAGTTACTACCAAGGGTTGGTGTGCAGACCAAGGGCACTGCTGGATCTTATGTACCACACTGGGGGATCCAGAAAAGTGAAAGGCTGCACCCGTAGGGAGGAGCGGACAGGACAGGTGACTCTAAACTGACCAATGAGGTATTCCAGCCCATATACGGCATATTCAGTATAGAGCTAAGGGATCCGAAGGGTCTTTGGCTCTTCTCCTCTCTTGGACCGCTTGGCTTGGCTTGGCTCGGGTCATCTTTTGGTTCCTTCCTCAGAGCACCCAAGGAGGCCCCTGCCCATTCTGCCTTCAATCCCGGTCTGTGTGTTCCTGAACCCGGTACCAGAATCCAGCTCCTGAA
>WTSP01007398.1:0-29100 GCA_025331215.1 Actenoides lindsayi | reverse complement strand
TGACACCCCACTTACCCTTCAATTTGAAATAATACCCGCCAAAAAAGCAAACAACCCCCCGCCCCCCCCCCCCAAAAAAAAAAAAACCCAAACCCCAAATGCCAGATTTTAGGGGGTTTGGCTACACCAATTACAGCCAACGTGAAGCAGGGCATTGGTGAGAAACAGCCTGAGTACTCCCATCTCTGAAAGGGGCAAACAGATCCAGCCAAACAGAGCGACTGTGGGCAAAGAAACAGCTGTAGAAGGATGGTGGCATTGATGAGTCTTTATCACACACATCTGCATGCATCATAAAATATGAAAAATGGCAAAAAAAAGAACTCAAAGGCAAAAGTCTATGAGAATCATTAATCAATGATAAGTAACAGAAGGGTATAAGGGAAATGAAAAAGCACAGAATGACTGACCCTTTATCACATAAGTTTGGTATATCACTTAATAGAAAAAAAAATAACAAAGAAAAAGATCTTAGTAGCACCGTTGACTCCTTCTGTCACAAACTGTGAGAAGCAAACAAGAACTGGTCTTGTGACAGGAAAATGAGGCTGTTGCAGCTGTCTGGGTGGGCAACAGTCGAAAGCTCTCAGCACGTGCAGGTTTCATCAGTGGTGCAATACCCACAGCAGATGGTGATACAGAAATCTGTAATAATAACTAGTGTTCTATATTTTCCACAGTGTAATCATTGCCATCCTAAAGATCAAACTGTAAATGTGTGTGGCTCAAAAGATTAGCGTTTCAAGAAAAGATATTAATCAAGGCTTTGCTAAGTTGTGCAAGGGAATTAAAGTGAACAAAAGGTACGTGTCAGAATCCCCTGACATATGTGAAGAAGTTTCCAACAAATTGATATTTCTGCCTACACGGCAGATTGTTAAAATAATTTTGTGTTTTAAAAGCAGAAAGGGACCATTATCTACCTTTGGTTAAGACTTCCTGCATGATATAGTTGCAAACTTTCATCCAAGAGAATTTTTTTAAAAAAACATGCAGTCTTCAGATTTCAAATAATGTAGAAACCACTGCCTTCCTAATGCATTAATCTGAATCATTAACTGCCAAGCACCATGAAGGGCACATAGCTTATTAAGTTGATATTATCCAGTTTTATTTTCTCACTATTTGATTGTACTGCCTGTCTGTAATATGACATTTTGACTAAGTAACTTTATTTCCTGAAAGAAAAAAGAACCTTGTGTTATGAGAAACCTTCATCCCCTCCAGATGCTTACAGATGGCATCAAATCACAGTCAGTGGTCTATAAAAGGTACCAAAATTGTTTTCTAATATATGGCTGGTTCACATTGTTGTATCTGATAACTTAATTTACAGTGTTCAGTTCCCAGAGATAAAAGTTTTCTCTCTTATTTCTTCTTTCTCTCTTATAAAAGGTTCTCTTTTTGCCTCCTGTACAGAATTTCCCCATAGAAAAGAAGGAAAAGCTAGATGATTAGTGCATCATCCTGTCAGCAGACATTGAAAATTGCCTTTGTCAGGAATTTTCTGCACAGTGTTTCTCTTCCAGTCTGCAGCAGTGCACTAGCAAAGCCTTCTTACCTAAGATGCATGTTATGAGAACACTTTCCATGCAGAGAGGGTAAAGGAAGAAATATCTTTATAAAGTGAACTGGTATGTTCTCTAATATTCTTTTCACTTTTCCTAGAAACAATGCCTTCTCCCCAGCTTGTTGCATCCATTAGAGACACAAACAAACAAGCCAGCAAGCATTTTGCTCACTGGTTACCTTTTCTTAAATCATCCTTGAAGTAGATTCTCTGTCTTAAGCTGTCTCTGATTCCTTAGAAGCATCAACCACAGAAACTAATTTAATTATATTATATAGGAAGACCCTACACCAAACTCCCCTGCCTGCACTGTCTCACAGGGCACAAGTGTGCACCTGCCAGGCCTCTCAAATATACCTGCACTGCCATCACACCTTCTGACTGGTACCTGAGTGCTGAAACATCCCTTCCTTCACAGCCAGCATCACACTTACCTTTTCCAGTTTCCCGACATCTCCCAGTGCCCCACACCAACACCCAGCCCCTGCACAGGCTGCTTCTGGATGACTTGCTACTGAAACCTCTCCTGAAAGTACTGGTTCTGCAACCAAAGAGTAATTTGATTGATTAATAATAGGTGCAAACATAACTAAGGTGGTTAAAATAATTTCTCCTTATTTATTTTGCCTTATTTGTATTTGGAAAATACCTAGTATTGTATGTCAGAAAAGAAAATTTGCTAGTGATACACCCTTAGCTGACAAGGCTGCCCCTCTGCATGTCCTCAGGGATAGAAAGTAAGAGGGCGAGTTCAGACAAATCTTATCCTTCAAACAGGAATTACCTTGAAGGTCTGGAGACAAACAGATTTCTTTAGAAGACAGTCTCAGATTGAATCTCAAAATACCTAAGGAAGACCTTTCAAAAAATGTATGAGAAACTAAATGTCTGCATTTGGATTACAAGTTAAGAATGTGGTTTATTCCTCACAATAATTTAATCGAGTTGTTGTAGGGGACATCCAGCCATACAAATGCTCTAAAGCAGATCATTACAGGAGGAAGGAGTAAATATGATCATGCAGCTGAATTTCTCCACTTGCTGCTGGATGCCCAGAAACCAGAAAAGAGAACAGCAAACCCTACATGACACACAAGCCCCATTCAGTAAAGGAAAGCCCTTGTTTATGTAAATACCCATTTCTAGCAATTTAGAAGCAGCTGCTAACCACAAGTGTTTTAATTGCCACTGCACTGTTTCAATTACTAATCTCTGCTTTGTTCCTACCTCTCTATGGACATGCTGTAAATTATTATAATTTGTTATGATGGACAGCATTAGAATGGCATCTATTAGCACTTCTATAGTTGAGAGACCCTCATAATGTCTATTAACAACACTTGCAGGTGATGGCAATGATGGAGAGGAGGGACACCATCATATATCCACTGTGCATGGAAATACAGACAACTGAGTTCTGAATAATTACTCCTTTTTTTGTTGTTGTTCTGTCTTTTTCCCCTTTGTCTCTCTTCCAGACATAAATATTGAAATATGTAAGAAAACTCAGTCATGCTAAAATCCCTATAATAAAGTTCTGCAATATTTTACTATATTCAAAACTATTTAAAAATCTAGCATTTTAGAGGCAATGAATTCCTTATATATATATGCTGATTTTTGGTACTTTGTTTCAAATACTGAAGGAGAGTAAGTTAGCATTTTAAAAGGTAACAGGAGGCTTATTATACAGTGGGTGGCAATACAAAGAGGGGCTAAGGAGAGAGACAGCTTCTCTGTAACCTTGCTGACCCCTGCAAGCTGTAAAAATCAATAAGAGAATCAAACCAATTAAGAGGTATCAAGAAGTTTACAGAGGCTGAAAATGGAACTCGGGGATGCAGCCATTGATTTATTGTCATGGGGTAATCCGAAATAATAGATTTATATTTCCATTGCTTGCCATGGGATTATTTTCCTTATTTAAAGCAATCAAATATGAGGGTCTCTTCTGATGCAGGTGTGTAAGGTAATTATCCTTGTGAAAGGTGCTTTTGTCCTCCTTGCTCTTTAAAGTACTTGAAGATCCACTGAAACAAAAAATGAATGACTGGAAACGGTTTATGGCTCAGTAGGTGAGAGCACCATATTTAATCTGTTTCTGGGGGGGGGAGGAAATCTTAATGTTAAAAAAAATTCTGTAAGAAATGGGCTTCCTGCTATCACTCCTTCCCTAGTGATAAATGTCAGAGAGCAGTCTCCCTAGAGATGTCTTAGATGACCTCCCTAGAGATGTTCCCTCAGCTGCTCTGTGCTTCTGCCCCTTCACAAGGCTCCTTTTTTTCACTCTGAACCAAAGGGATCATTTTTCAGCAAAGCAGGTACAAGGTTTTCAGGACTCTAGTGCAATGATACGAGGCCGAACACCCAGTGTAGGTGTACTGGTCCAGGGCACTGTCTGATGTTCAACAGCACTGGTACAGGGTGGTCCCCTTCTCTGCATGTTTGAACTGGCTTTACACTACAGAAATTTGTCTTGAATTTTGTTGTTAAATAGAGACACCCTTGAGTGAAAAGGTCCTTCCCTTGGTTTCACACCTAGATGTGCAGGAGTGATAGCTGCTTGCAGTCAAGATGTCATGGCTGTTAAACAAGGCTTCAGTTTACTTTGAAATGTGTCCAGATTTGGGGAAAATTTTCCAGATTTATCTCTTGTTTCAGCCTCTCTGGCATCCCTCCTGGGTAATGTACTGGCCACCCTTTCTCATTTCTTGGTAAATGAGACACTTGAGCCCAGTGCAGGTATATCCTGCATCCCCAGATGTGAGTTGCTCATGTGCAGTCTTCCTCAGACTTCCAAACTCGGAGCCACTGTGTGATACAGCTGAGCAATTCAGGAGCACCTTGGGAACTGAATGGCTCCATCCTTTGCAAAAACCCCTTTCTTCACTTTGGATTACCTTAAAACTGTATAGTTCTACCAAAGAGGTAAGACACAAGTGTGTGATCCATATCTCACTGCCCTCATTGCTTCAGTATATGACCAGGAGACACTGTACCTGGAGCCCTCCACCAAAATGCCATTTCTCTTCTGAATTTTTCCTGTTTTCCATTCCTGCTGCTGCTCTGCCGGTGTCCTTCTTCTTCCCAAACAAGATCTATCTGTGAGATGCACTTTCTCCGTCCTGTTAACACAAGCACAGGGGGTGTATAGAATAAAATACAGCATAGCTAACAATTGCAGTACAGGCAGATTTAATTATTTAATCCCCCTATGATGGAGAGGAGCTGCTAAAAGTGTTGGAGAAGCAGCTGAACTAGGATGAAGGTATGGCTGGGTTTGGGAATGAGAGAGAGGAACAGTGAAAGGTCATTAATGCAACTGGTCTGCTGCTGCTGCTATGTGAAAGAGAGTAGTAAGTGTTTGAGGAAAACGTATCAAAACCCTTTTTAAAGTAATTGCTTCTTTGCCATTCTTCACCCCTTCCTTCCTCCAGGCAGGCAGTTACCAGACTGGATCCTAGGGCACGGCACTGGCAGAGCAGGCAGCAGGTCCATGGCAGAAGGACAACCCCGCAGTGACCCAGGCAATTACTTACCTTGTCTTTGGGGGTCCTCAGAGTTACTCCTAGGGATGCAGACAGTTAACAAGTTCAAATTAGAACTTCTGTGTACAGAGAAATTTCATGTCTTAATACAGGTTTGGTTTTTTTTCTAAAAATCTGTCTGAGCTACTTGCAGACACCCTGAAATCTTGCCAAAATACATGAAAAATCTGCCTTGAAGCTCTAGAAAACACTTCAAAGGATTTTGGCTATGCATGATGAGAAGTTTTGAAGATTATTTTGTTAATCTTTGCAAACACTTTAAAGATAAAAGGTGTCTATATGTTACTATTATCCGTAGTTATTATAACTATTGTACTCCTGTGCTGTTCTCTTTAGTAGAGAATCAGGTACTTCAGTTAAAGCTAAGAAAGAGAAGGGAAGTAAGCTATTGATTGCATCCAACCACTTTGCATTTGTAGTCTGCTAAGATTCATATTCTCATCTGTGCAGTGCTTTAGCTATGTGGTTACTCCAAAGCCAGACATCATCACAATAAAATTCCAGTGCATTTCTCTGATAAACTTCGCCTTAAATAACTTCTTTGCCATTTCCTAAATATTTGGTCTTTTGAAACACACACGTGAACTAAAGAAAGTAAAATATCCCACATACTCCCAAACACGAAAAGGATTAAAGCTACATCTTCAAAATAAATATCTTATAAAAATGGGCTTATGTCTTGTTAAAACAGTTCAGAATTATGACTTGATTCAATGATATTGTACAAAATCAATAGGCACAGCGTATTCCTGATAATTAACTATTTACAGTTTCCTGCTAGATGCTAACAATGGTATACATTTTCTTCTAATTAAAACAATAGCTATAACTTTAAAACTATCTTAACATTACTGATGCAGTTTCATATTGGCTAATAATATTCCTTCATTTATTTCTCGACCATTTATATGCTACCACTTAGTGAAGTGTGACACTGCCAGATGTGCCTGCAGAACTGAAATGAGGGTACACAAGCAGTGAAAGTCTTGCAAACCCTTCAGGTAATTGACATTGTTTTGTGTCCAGGAGGATGGAGGGGGAACAACAGAACAGTTTGTTTCTTGGCCAAACTTCCACTGCAAAGCCACAGACAGTCACAGCATGCTTCTGAACTGAAGGGCCTTTGTCAGGAGTCATTCCCTCTGGTTTGGCGTGAACTTTTACAGATTCAAGTTCTTTATTGACAGGAGGATTTTAGTCTTTACTATATTTACATGTTTTATTAGAATCCAAGTAATTGTCCTGGGTGAGATTAGTAAATTTTACCTTATCCAGATAACAGTTTTTTGAAGGGAGGAGATGAAGAAAGACACTTTGTTCCCTCCACACACCTCTACCTTGTCCTGTTAATGACCTTATGGTAGAAAATGACAAATAAGACACACTTTTTAAAAACCAGTATGACACACAATTGTCTTTAACAACTTGTGTTTTTCTGGGTTTGACTTCTTAAATACACACCTGGCATCTGAAGCTCAGAAAACGGAACAGATTTGAAATGAGGCCTTTTTTCAAGTAGGGTGTATAATAAGCCATGAGAACATATTATTGCAGATGAAGTGTCCTTGCTGCCTCCACTTAAACATTTAAACACATCTTGAGTTTATTTCTTAAATACTTGCCCTGCTTCCTTCAGCTATTGCAGGTATTTTCACTGGGTAGTACAGATATTAATGATGGGGGGGATCTTTCTCCTTTGCAGTATCCAGAGTCATACAATATGAGCACAGCAACCTCTTTCTGCCCTTAGAAAAGACTGATGTGTCAGTCCTGTGGCACCCATCAGTTATCAGACACATCTGAAACAGACCTGTCAGTTGCTCATCTAACATCATTTTTCCTGATAGGAAGAACAAGTAGATAACTGCTGTCTGTGTTGGCAGGAAGAGCAGCATGGCAGTGACAGAGCTGATGAGTGACGCAGTTGGTGCTGAGGGGCAGATGACCATGCTGCCCACAGCTGGAAGCAGCTTTGAGCCACCTCCAAGCTCCCAGGGCTGGACAAAGCAGCAGAGGTGTGCCTGCAGAGCCCAGCTTCTGCTTGGCTTCACCCAAAAAGGAGACACTTTGCACTCTCTTGGGTTACTATATGAATGAGGGACACGTGTCTTGCTGGTTCTCTACTACATATGGTTTAAGTCAGTTACGTGAAAAGAAAAATATTTACATCAGCAAGACTAGAAATTCTGAAACATATGGAAGATTATTTCTAACAACCTGAGAGAAAATGTTGCCTAATAGCAGTTCTTCTCTTCTCTTTAGCAAAGCTAATCTTAGTCTTCATTTGTTTTCCAAATTACATTATTATTCAATAAATAGAATATGAAGCCAAGAGAAGAAATTGCTCAGTTCCTGGCAAAATTTCTCCTCATCTTGCTCAATAATCATTATTATAATTATTTTATTCATAAGTCACATTAAGATTTTCCCTATGGTAAAATTAAATGCAATGAGGAGTGAATGATCTGTTCCCTAAATGCAAAGCTAAAAGCAATACATATTGTTCCTACATAAACCAACCATATTTATGATCTAGAGAGTCAATAACTGAATCAGAAAAAACCTATCCTGATGAACCCTGGCATTCAATACTTCCTTTTCTTTTTGTTTAATAACAGAACAAAATGTGAGTCTAAAAATTTAAAGCGTTAAGATCTCTATCTATGGAGACCCGAGAGTGTCAGAAAGATTGATACTAAATGGCTGGATGCAGAGTAATCAATGTCATCTGAGAGATCAGGATCCAACAGCCAAACACAACTTTGAACAGATGGATTTGTGCCCTGTTTTATTCTAAAACATCAACTCTTTACATTTCCACCAGACTGAAGGGGACCAGCTTTAGGACTAAAAAAATACTTTGGTGTGAACATTTTGCTGAATTGGGGTATCCTATAAAAGCAGAGGCCAGATATAATTTGCTGAGATTTTGTTTTATCAGAAGGTAAGTTCTTAACATGGGAGGGTATACTCTGAAAAACAGACACCTAAAGAAAGTATCTGAGGTTACAATCAAAATGTTAAAAAAACCAACATCCTCTTAGTTCACTATTGACTACTGAAGATATGGTGGGCTGCACCAGGACACCTTCTGAGGGAAGCAGGTAGACTGTACTAAAGTCAAATAATCTTTTTCCTTTGGTAGTGAAAATAGATGGGTTTTGGAGAAGAAGGGCAAGCAGCAGTACATGTGCTTGGGGCTTGACACAGTCTTGAACCCAACAAAAGGCACAGAGAATAAGAAGTAAGAAAGGATGCAATTACTCAGATCAAAAACTTGCAGCCCTGGGAGGTGAGTGACTGATGTGCTGAGAGATGAATGACTGATGTGTTTATAAAAGGCACTGCAGTTGTTTTATATTTGCTTGGCATTTCTGGAGGGTCAGTCTTCTGGGTTTATACCTGTCACCTACAGCAGACTGAGGAGGTTTGAGAGAAGAAAACTTAATAATAAATCTGCTAAGGCTGTGTGAGTATAAAAGGGTCTGTAATAACAGTGACAGCGTTTACCTGAGATATCTGCATTGTTTTGGAGAAATGTTCACTTACAATTTATGGTTGTGGGGGTCAGCAGCACAGCAAACCTAAAACGTGTTATGCTTAAGTAATATTTATTTCTTTAATTGAGGCTATGCCATGTCCATCAACACAACTCTTGGGGAACAAATGTCCCCACCACTATTTTGAAGGCAAAATTAGTTAAATGCATGGGATCATTAAGCATAAAGAGGATGTGTAGTCCTATTCCAGTCACCATAGCACAATAATAAAAGGAGTCTATTGGAGAGCAAATCAACACAGCTAGGCATGCTACATCGTGTCTGTCTCCCAAAGTATATTTTCTGTAGTGTGTTGAATTTCCCTGAAGTTTTGCCAGTGAGGTCATTTTTTAGGATTATCTTCTGTTAGCTTGGGAAAATTGAGGGTAATTGCCTTGGGTAGTGTGAGACCGGGAGACCTACGAAGACATACCACCATGTCACCCTACCCTCCCATTAGTGAGCACGGTGGACAAAAGCAGCTCTGGCAAGGTAGATGTAAGTTAGTCTGATTTGAAATGCATGGAGCTAGGAAGCCACACTTAGACCCTAAGGGCTCAAATGCCTTAGGTGGGAAAAAGGAAATTAGAGACCAAAACCATCAAAACCCTGCTGGGCCCTGAGAAGCACTGCAGAAAATAATTGCTTGGCCTGATCAGGACCCTGTTGCCTCAGAATGAATCTAAGCAAATCATGACTTTTATTTCTTTATTAATTTCTCTGTCTTGTTTCCAGTGGACTAGATGTCAGTAATTCATGTCTATCTAGTTTATGTGGAATTATTTAATTTTTATCAGTGGTGGCTGAAGAAAAATGTTATCAATGTTGAATCCACATTCCCCCAAATAAAGGGCTTAATCACCTAGTAGATAGAGCACCATGGGAGCAGCAGATTTAAAACAAATAAAAGGTTCTGAATAACTTAATTTCATGTGTATGTATGCATATGTCTGTATAGTATGTGTAATAGCATTATACCTGGTATTTCTGTGGAGTACCATATACTTCCTCAAAGAAAAGAATATGTCCTCTTTTTGTGCCATGAATTTACCTCTTGAACTACACATGGAAGAACATTAAGATTTACAAAGCTATTATAACTGACAGATTAAATTTCATGGGGATATGTATTTTAATTGATATCCATACAGGCAGTGCAGTAAAGGTTATCTTGAACTATATTTGGAAATCACTTTCGTAATATCACTTAATTCTTCTGGAAGTTATCTTTAATCAAAGAAATTCTTTGCTGATATTATTACATATATTTTATCTGAAAGTGACCTTATTTTGTCTTGCTGTAACCTTATCTTATGCGTGATCAGGGAAGAAGAGGAACTCATTTACTTCCCAGAGATCCTTTTACTTCATACATCTTGCATAGATTTTCTGTCCCCAAACAGACTAACCCAAGCATATAACCACTTGCTATGATATACTGAAATCCCTGCTCAAAAAATAACTGAAAAGTAATGGTGTACTCAAGCAGCTGACTACAAAACGTTAGAAAATTGAGACAGAAAGCTGATTTTTTTCCTCCTCTTTTTGGAAATTAGAGTTTTTACGGGAGGAGGTGTGTTAACAGAAAACCAAAATAATATTGTAGTGTCACTTACTACAGAGAATATAGAATCATTTTTGTAATTAATAATAAAAGAAGATAAAGACTCTAGTAGTGTAGCTCCAGGTCACATCTCTCCCTAGCCACAGGTGGACAGCCCACATTCATTCCTCCATCAGCAGCACAGTTTGCCTCCCCTTGCACTATTGGGTATCCACAACCTGAATAATGCTACTGAGAAACAGCACCTTAAAAGTCTCCCTAGGCTGTATAAAAGCATCACCATCTCAGGGAAACATACCATCTTGGAAGGCAATTTGACTGGCAGCTTTGGCATTTTGGGCTGTGTTCTCCCTCCTCCCTTGTTAAATGATGGAGGGCCAGCATCCTCTTGTAATGAAGAGGGGGCAGAGAGGCAGAACCTGGGGGTGTCAAAGGCAAAATGGGCAAAAAGACCATGGAAGACGTCTCCAAACCAGGAGTAAGACATTCAGTCTGAGTCCCTGGTGTCTCTGGAACATACATGATGGTGTCCCAGAAGGTGGTGGGGTTCAGCCTGGTGGGTCTCAGCCAGGAGACCACCACTGACATGTCCTCAGCAAGGCACTGCCAACCTTCACTTTGGCACCTCACAACTTTTGAACATTTTTTCCACCCCACCAATGTTCTGTCAAACTAATTCATTTGTATTGGGTATCAGCCAGTTCAGAGAGGAGGCTTTGTACCATTTTCATCACATTATTTTTTTTTCTTTTTTTTCAATGTGACAGTTACAGTGTTCATTAAATAACATATCAAATCATCAACAAAACCCAAGTGTGCATTAAGGTGCACCATATGGTGCATGAAAGGACAAATGTTAGAATTACTTTCAGAAGTGAGAAGATGTGAAACAAGAGCCCTGATAGTGCTCAGGTTGTTTTACCTTCAGTGTTCCTGTTCATCATGTGCCCCATACGACCTGTGCTCCAGGTGCTGGTTATGAACCACCAGACTGTAGGAGAGACACATAGTACCAAATACAAGTGGAAAAAGCACTATGGAAAGTTATGGAGCAAATATGGACAAACTGAAATGCAACAGTTTGCTAGGACCAGGTGATTGCCAGGCAGCATCAATAGATCTAGACATCAATTTTCATGATGTCATGTATTTAGATATCCAAAAGTTATTTCACAAGTTCCCTTATCGAGCGGTTTGTTGAATAGTTCAGCCATGAGGGAGGAAGAGAGATGGCCCTGGCCTGAATAAATTGTTTGGTTAAAAGATAGGAGAGAGAGGTTGAGAATTAAATGGTCAATTTTAATAGTAGAGGGTGTTACCAGTGGGGCCTGAGTAGTGCAGCACAGGCATAGATGTTCTGGAAAGGGGATGAGCAGGAAGGTAACATGGCCTCCTGGTGATACAAAGTTGATCAGGGAGAAAAAGACAAGGGCTGACAAGCAGCAGAAGAACCTGGAAGTGCTGAGGGGCTGGGCAAAATATAGGAAACTAGGTTGAATGTAGATAAATGTAAAGCACAAGAAAAGAAGTTTGAACTGATGGGCAAAAACTTGGGCTATAAGTATCCCATTAAAACTGTCAGCTCAAATTTCAATAGCAGTACAGAAATGCATGAGGATTTATGGGAAAGGAACAAGAGAACAAACCAGAGAACGTGGTTGTGCCTCTGTATAAATGCATAATGTGTTTGCATCTTGACTTGTTTATGTAGTTCTGATTCTCAGAGTTCAGCCCACAGAGGACATACTGGAACTGGAAGAAAATCAGAGAAAGGGAGTAGGATAGTTATTAGTATAGTGCAGCTTCCATTTAAGCACTGATTAAGTACATTTTGCTTGGAGGAGCAATAAATGAAAAGGGTACTCTAGAAAAGCATGAGTGACCTGGACAGGGTGAATGTAACAGTGAGAAATTTCAGATGAAGAAAATCATAGGCTTAAAGCAAATCAAATGAGGTTGTTTTTCCCATGATGTACAAAAAACCCTCCGTTACTCCTTGCTGCAGAATTGTGGCTTCTAAGCGCTTTTTCCATAGGACCAAGGAGACAAATTCCAGGAAGAAAAATCCACTAACAGATATTAAACATAAGGTTATTTCTGTCTCAAGAAGTGTCTGAGGTGCAAATTTTCAGAGGCTGGAATGGTAGAGCCAGGACACCTCATTACAAGCTTGCCCTATGGTTTTACTGTTCCTCAGCTGCTGGGAATCAGTTATTGCTGCTCAGGGCAAAGTCCTGGGCTGCCTGTGGTTGTGACCTGGCCACTCTTACCACTCTTGTGGAAAAAATTATCAAACAATAAGTAAACTTTTCCACATTTTACAATAATTATTTCAATACCAATGTAAGAAAATAATGGAAAAAGTGGCAAACCGATAAATGTCCTACAGTGCAGTAATGGATCCCATGGTAGTTGCTGTCCCACAAGCTTTCTATCTGGGAGATAAATTTATATCTATTTCTATATGTTTTGTCCACCTGTGCTGGGCTTGAGCATTTTCACCAAAGATCAGACTGAAAAAACTAGGACTTTCTGTGGCATAACCCTGCACTGTTCAGCCTGGCACAGGCTGACCAGTCAAAACTGGTATTTTACAGCTGACCCAGCCCTGTGACTCTGCTCTGCCAGCACAGAAACGATGAGAGGCCAGAGGACCACTGTGCTCATATTAATTTGCCAGCTAGGATAAATAAAATTTTTTGCTTATATAGGATTACCAAATTAAATCATTGCTGGCCTTTATGATACTGTTTGTAGAGAGGACTCTGGGGCTTCATTATTCTTCTGTTATTTCTTAGAATTGGTTCAGATTAATCAGAAAGCTCCTGAAACCTTTACACAGTATTAGAGAGATTATGCCAGTTCATCAGCATCTTTAGTCCAAGTTTTTTGACTGCATAACAAGTATATATCTTTTCCCCTTCCCCACCGGGAACTGCACTTTCAGTGAATTAAACACATGGAAATGGAAAAGATCAGAAAAGTAGAGATGAATTAGGGGAAAAAAACCAACCCAAACAACCTGCTAAGTAACTTCAGAAACATATAACCTCCCTTTTGGTTGCTGGTTAAAGAACAGGCAGCCTTGGTGAAAACACATCTGACTTGAAAGAGTAACATGCACACTGAGAAAAATCTGCTGTAGTGAAAGAAAGGAGCTGTTGCAACACATATATTTTTGGGGGGGGGGAGAAGAGGAGGGAGGGAAGTGTGCTTTAAATATGAAGAAATACATGTTCTCCTAAGGCTGATATTTTTGCTCATCTTTTGGCACTACATACCCTGTGATATATTTAGCATATGTCTTATCTTACAATTGTTGTGGGTTCAAAAACCCTATAGAAACACATCTTACTACATTCTGAAGAGCTTTTCCATAAAATTAATGTCTTCCTTTCCCAGTTGCTTTCTTTGTCTATGCCTTCTTTAAAGGTTTGTGTTTGACTAAAGCTTTCTCCTTCAAAAACCAGGCACTGAGAAAACAGCGCTGCCAAGAAATCCTAACCAAGATATAGAAGAGCCCGTTGCTATGGAAATAGCCACGGCATTGCGTGTTCAATACAACTTCTGCTATGTAAAAAGCAGGCTGAAAAAAACATAAAACTCTGGCCTGAGTAAAATAAATCAACAGAGTATCAGTGATACATTAGCAGTGAATATTTAGCATTTATTAATTATGTTTTCATTGGCTTTTACCTGTAGGCAGAGGGACTGCCTCTACCACAGGCAGGGGGATTGCATCAGAGAAGAATTACTTGCACCCCAGCACACAAAATGAATTTGCTGAGTATATGTTTAGTCGGGGTGGTTGTATCTGCTCTCACTCAGTAGCGCTGATACTAAAGGGTGAGAAATCATGACTTAACTCCGCAAAAATTAAGTAGTTTTTTGGAGAGTAAAGGCACCCTGCTCCAGAGGAGTGTGTGTATGTGAGCTGTGGTCAGGGCTGCCAATTACTCTCATGAACTGGTGTGGCCCCACAAAATTGCAGCCCCGTGGAATCTCAGACCCACAGAAAGCATTTGGCAGTTTATTCTACATCCTAAATTAATCTGGATGCGCTGTCCAGGTATCATTTCTCTCCCATCAGAGTCCAAGACACAGTAGCCTACATCTTCAGCCTTCAGACATGTCCCCTGCACCAGTTTTGTCCTTTCAGCTCCCCAACATCCTAGGCATTCACTTAGTTTTGGTCTTCTAATATTCAACTGCTATGGCACTTAAATTGAGGCAAAAGCATCACGCTCTACTGCAAAAATTGACCGCAAGTTCAGGAGTAATAGAGTCTAATCCTGAATCTATTGCAACATCAATTCTTGAGACTATAATAACCCTCCTTTTGCTTAGTTTGATCTCTAGTTAGAGGATTACTGAAGTTGAAGGTATAAATCATAATTTGTGTCTAGAAAGTTAATGGCCTTGGAGGTGAATCAGGGTGGTTTGCACGTCTCTCTGGTCCTGGCTCAGAATGTTTTCCATTCCAGGTAAATCTCACCACTTTGGCAATGCTCGATAATGTGGAGTCAACGTATAGTTGAAAGCTCAGGTTGTGGAATGAAAGCTGGGTGAATCCTGTCAAGCAAGATAAGTAGGTGCACATCCATTTTAGGGCTGTTCGTGGACATATGGAGATTGTGGGTACAAGTGTAACTGCATTCTTTACACAAGTGGCTTTACAGCACTTCCACATGCTATGCAGGATTGCCCTGTGCATGTATAGCTCAACTGTACATACAACGGGCAAATGTTGCTTTTCTGGATACCCTGCACTTGAATATCTGGTTTTAGATCTGGGCAATCATGTGCTACAAAACCTTCCTGCAGAACTATATACTTTTGGAGAAGGATGTGGTATTTTATGTACAACATAGGAAATACTACATTACACATGATGCTTAAATTGTGTGTTGGCAGATGGATCTTGAAAAGTCTTTGGCCTGTGTGCTATGAATCCACACCTTAACACCAAGCTTATCCAATGCAGCTCCATGTAAGCCATCTCATGCCAGTGATGACTGCAATGAAACTACTTTTAAAAACTAGTACAAAATTGTCTAGTGATCTCAACTGAAATTCTGCACCTTTTAATTTAACCTGATATGGCCCCAGGAGGAAAAAAGACACAGGAAGAGTTAAGTCCAATGTTGGTGGAAGGACATGCTCTAAAAGCCTGATTATCCAGATGGAACAGTTAAATCTGTTACTCTTTCTCTAAATATCAACACTGCATAATTAGCAGCTGCTAAAATAATGGAAGCCAATTGAAGAAAAACATGGTATGCTCTACGTTCATTTATTAAATACCTTATGTTTCCAAACAAAGCTTTCCGTATTTGCTGCAAAACTATGTAGCTTCATGCTCTACACAACTGAGCAAAGATGACAGCACTGAAATGAGCTATTACTGTTTCCATCAGGAAGATATGGGGAACTAGTCTGTGTCTTTGAGGCAAAAATATATATTCATCAAATGGAAAAGCTTTAAAAAGCAGCACTATCGAAGATATCAGCATCCCGTCTCCCTTGGAGACAGCTAAACCCCACATTTATCTAAATTATCTTGGTAATATGACAGAGTGATTGCTCACTAATGGTCAGTAACAGTTTTCTTTGTCATTTTCCTAGTCATTACCTCCTCAGAATGAACTCCAGAATAAACTGCTGATGCATCGTGACTAGAATATAAAGTGCAGCGCTACAACAGAGTCCGTTCCTATTAAACTCACGAACCCATACGTTGGACTTCCGACATTTTCATTTACAAAAAAAAAATAATACCCCTCTATTACAGACCCTGATTAGCTTAGAGATATTTTATGCTTAAAACAGCAAAGTAATATCTATTTTGCACAGATGTCTTCTATTTTCTTCCTCTTCTCCCCATAGCTACTCAAACACAGGAGCCACATCCTCTGCAAAGCGAAGAGCACTGTTCAGAGAAGGCTAGTTTTGTAGATACTGTATTTCATGGCCGATTCAGCTGCATATTTTAATTTGGATGTTTGAGTCTATTTGCCCTTTTTCAGGAGCTGGAGAGAATTACTGATTACACAGTCTGCCTGAAACTCATTTCCCCTGCTGAGTCTGAGAAAAGCCCTCACAGAAGGCTTGTGTGTGTGGCAGCTGCTTATTGACTCCTTCTCCTGTCAAAGAGTGGAAATTTTCAGTGCTGAGATCCATTGTCTTCATTTCAAATTAAACTGAGCTGATCTGTTGAGCTGCAAAGATGGAGGAAACAAGAAACTCAAGCAGAAGGAGTAAAGGAGCCAAAGTGCTGCCACGTGAAGCTACCTGATTTTGAGATACCTCATCATCCTAGAAAAACAGCATTAGAGTGACCAGAAAGGAGGATCATACCTTTCCCAGTGTCACACCAAACAGATACATACTGATCCTTTAAGGAGTCCTAAAGGGTGAAGGGTTGGGGAAATGCTGTGGAGCTTCTGTGCTGCATTGTCTGAACTTTTCTACAAGAGGGAATTCTGCCCATTTGCACAGCAAATGTCATTGACAACATGGGCATCCACAGAGGGACAGAGGTGCTTCATCCTGTGAGCTGCCAAATGCTCTTCCAACTTTGCAAAAAACACGTGCACAAATAAGCTGTACATACAAAACACTATCAATCCTTTCTTTTTTTAGCCTCTGTTGTCATTAGGAAGAAGGAGAAGATCACTCCAAGAAAAGAGGGGGCCACCTGAAAAGCTGATATTTCTAAATCATTAGGGCACAAGGACTCAAAGAGGTTGATCAAATTTCTCTTTCTCTTAAAACAGGCCACCAAGCCACAAAATATCCCATGTTTTACAGAAAATGCCATGTATCTTTGCTAGCCTAGTTCTATCATGGAGTTCTGGTCAGGACCATAAAGGAAGTCAGGTCAGCTTGACAACAGAGTTCAGGTCAGGACCATGGAATTCATGACTACAGAGTTCAGGTCAGGTCCTCAGTTTAGGCAACCCAGAGATGCACAGCTTTGAAAAGAAAAACACTGCATAGGTTGTGTAAAAGAGTGCAGAACCTTGTGATGTGCCTCTCGTAGCTGACCCCCAAGAGCAGGCAGTGGCTATTTAAATGCATTCACGTTCTTCCAAAAAGTGTCATTCAGCATGGTTGGGCATCCTCCTACCCCCAGAGCGGAGAGCGTGGGGAGGAGCAGCTCTGAGCTGGGCTTCTGCACTGAGCCACATCCCAGGGCTGTAAAACATTCCCCTCGCCAAAACCTTGGCAGGTTTTGGGTTGTTTGAGGCAGTGGATGATAAAAAAGGCTTGTTGCCAGCAACTCTCAGGCACAACTTCCCAAGCTATACAGAAGTATTCTTTCTCTCTTAAAGGAAGAGAAAAAGGCATGAAGCTGAATTCTGATCATGAATAGATTTTTAAAATCCTAATTCCTAATGCCTCATTCCTATCGCCTCCCCTAAAACACAGTGTTGAAGATTTGCATATTTTTGTGTACATGCAAACAGTAGATCTCTTTGGCAGGGAATGTATTTACCTGAGAGGACAATGAAGGTCTGGCATTGAAAGGAAACATTTTTCCCCGCCAGAGTGTCGGTACATCACAGTTTGTCATGTCTTTTCAAATTCTGTTTTCTTATTTTCAAAAAGCCATCTACCATCTGAATGTGATCAGTCTCCTTGAGGGCTTAGAAACAAAACAGTGCATCTGTTCCACATGCTGAACGGGCCATGAGGCCAGGGCTGGGAAGTCATTTGAACCATATGAGTCCTGCCTCCATGGGGTGAGAGAGTTACACCTTCAGCGTATACAGAAAGTACTCCCACTACATCCATGGATTAGCATGAACGTACTTTTTAGCTGATATTTTGAAACTAGATTTACTTTCTAAATGTTCTAGATGCAAGATAAGAAACACAACAAGAACTTGAGTGTAAAGACCTAACCGTCTGTGTGGGACAAAAGCTCAGTTTAGCTCATTGTTGTATCTCTAGTGCCCAGCATCGCGTGGGTATCCACGTTTGGCATCTAGTGGCAGCAACTGAGTTCCACAGTACATTATGCATTCTGTGTCAAATTGCTTTGGTTTTTTGAGGTTTACTGGAAGTGCCATTTAATGCCCTTTGGTTGCTGCCTGTGGGAAACAGTCACTAATTTTTCCACTTCTTCATACTTCTCTGTCTTTCCCACGTCATTTTTTTTTCAAAGCTGATCTTATATGGAAAGTATTCCCATAGACAAGACTTGAATGTTAAATAACTGATTTGCAAATCAAGTAACTTAATGAAATGTTTTTAAATAAAGCTAATATGCCTAAGAAGAACAACTATTTGAAGATGGAGATCAGCTCAGATTCCACTGAGATGGGTAAGATTATTTTTGCTGTTTAATACTCTGCTCTTGGAACAAATTCAAGATTTGAAAACATATATATATATTGCAATAAAGAAGCAGTAAAAATATCAGCAGGAACCACCTAAATATGTGTGGGAGAGGTGAGAGGAGGCAGGAGTAAAGGGACAAGGAGTTTAAACTAGCATAGAAAATTCCCTTGCCAAAATAATTTGAACGCAATAAGAAATTAATCTGTTCTATATATTTCCCACTATTATGAGTTATTTTTGCCTCAGGCTGCCAATCAATTCTGCTGACAAAGACCCTAAACCTTCAAATGCCTTGCATCACACTCTTACACGAACTAAAAATCTGCATTTAAATTTAACAGAGGGTTAGGAAGACATATTGTATAACACTGGTAAATTTATCGACTGGAAAAGTGACAATGGTTAATTTATAAGAAAATAATTTATAAGAAAGTATATAATTTATAAGAAAATAATTTAATTCTCCAAGGTGGTTTAGACTCTGCCTTTTATCACTATGCCTAAGAACTGAGCAGGCTACATAAGAGCTATAGCTCTTTCCAAAATGCACAGTAGATCTGCAGACAGATGTTTTGACCCTTAAGGAGAGTTTAATCCATGTTTGTGCAATCCTGAACCCCAGCTTCCCAGTGGCCTTGCCTGAGGGGGGAAATGATGTAAGGGAAATAGTAACACTACAAAGAAACACCTCTATCCCAGTTTGGCAACAGGATGAGTCTAGTAAGAAACCAGCTACATGCCTGAGGTATGCCCCGCTGGTGTGAGACCGGGGTGCCAAATGGGATTTTCACTCAGGAGCCGAAGGCTGGGGATACCTCAGGACATCCCATCTGGAGATGAGAGCAGAGTGTAATCACTGCTGATCACATAGGAGGTGCTTCCCTTGCCAGAGTGGCCTCTGAAGTGAACAAAATAGACCTTAGTTTTCAGCATTACGTATATAGTTGTATTTGAAGGGAAACTCAATTTTTAGTGAAAGAAGTTTTGGTATTTTGAAAAAGAACAGGAGGCCTTTTTGACCTTAAATGACATGCACAATTCTCTAATCCTCTCAGAAGCACCCTTGTCACGCCACATGAACAATTTAGAGGAACTCCAGGCCACTCTAAAATCAGGGGGCATATGATTAGCATTAAGCCGAAAAACATTTTAATCCAGCTGCAAGATTAGAAGGGTGCTGAAAAACAAAGTGGTGTTCCTGTCTCCCTCTTCATTCAATAGAAACAGGAAGCTCTAGAGAAGGAATGCCTGCATGTTGGGCTGGACAAGAGTGTGGCTGGAGGGCTTTTCAGCTTTTATACATCCAGCTATCGACTTCAGGGAGGTTGATTCAAATCTGCATCTGTGTTGCTGAGAGCAGAGTCTGGTCTCCAGCCCTCAGACCATGCTCAGTTCACAAATGGCTTATCTGTAGCTCCCTAATAGAGAGGCTTACAAATAAGTGGCTCAGCTTGGTAAAAGCCACTTTATAAGCTGCCTGCTACAATACAAAGCTTCCTTCTTTGATTAAAAGGTACTAGATTTATAGGAAGACAGCAGTGGAAGGCCTTCCTGTTGCTTAATGAGAGCACACTGTTTTATGAGAGCAGAAAATACAATAAAAACATATAGATTGAGTCAAAAGTACTTTGATGGAGATTAAAAAAAAAAGATTTTGGAGATTTGTAAATGATGAACTACATCCTGACCCTAGAAACACAAATTGAGCCTTTTAAAATATCTCTCCAAACTTACAAACTGTGAACATGGGGCTCAAGTTATCCTATTTAATTATGACAATTATGACATCAGCCTGGGCTATTTCTTTGAGCAGTGGGATCGAAAGTGCTCTGAAGGTGACTATTTCTTTTGGCAGGACTGAGGGATCCTGGGTGATGAGGCTTCTAATTTTTACACTGCAGAAAAGTACCTGACATTCCGAAATCCAGGCCACAGGGCGAAAATGGGAGGAGCTCTTACTACCAGCCTGCCAATCCTACCATTCCTTCATTATTTTACCTGTTTAGCTGCATCTTGAACCAAGAATGGACAGAAATTTTTTCTTACTCTCTGTTTGCACAGTATCTATAATGCACATAATGATAAGAAAAAAAATCCAGAGTACTGTGCTAAGATTGAGTACCTACATTTAGTCTCTCATCCATTTTCCATAGCTACATTCCAGCTAATGCAGATTGTAATATATTGATAGACAGTGATAATTCAACATCTTGCAAAAGAGAAGACAGAAAAATCAAAGGGAAACTTGCAGATTTAGCATCCTCCTTACAAAATAATAATAGCAGAGCAAATATTTTCTTTTAAAGACACTCCACTAACATGTTACTTGCTCAGAATGCTTGGATTTAAGAAAAAGGAAAAAAAAAATTGTAACCAGCATTTGATGGGAAATGTACTGCAAGAGGAGCCCTGATGCTATGGTAACAGAGCTGCATGCCTGTGTGAGCCACGCTGACATGAGAGCTGTGAAACATGGGCTTTGCTGCCATCAAGTTCTGTGGGAAAAGTCTCTGTGATTTCAAGTGTCATGAAATCACTACCTTTGTTTCTATGCCAATGCAGGATGGTTTTCTCCATATAATTTCCCTTCAAGGTAAAATGTGTAAGGGAGCACCCATACCAAAGTTATATATTAAAGTAACTTCTTTGACAAGACCTCGTTTATTCAAGATTGAGCACCCAGATACCTACTTTTGCTTTGGTTACTTCTTAGTTTTACTCATGTTCTTACTACCTTACTTTGCAAATAGTCTGTGAACTGTAAGTCCATCTAAATATATATGCCAAAGTTCTAAAAAAGCCATATACACGTTGTCCTGTATTTACTAAGTGACCAATAGCCTCCTGAGTCTGCATTTTTCGAGGTCTGATTTCAGGCACTGTAATAGGTGTGTACAGACAGATAGCAATTCCTTAATGCAAAGCTTCAATGACCACTAGTCATTTCTGCAAATGTAAGCTGCTGACTGTGTGTGTGGCAGCGCTGGGGGGATCAGGGTCCAGTGGCGACTGCCAATGTATCTTCTGAACAGCCCCCGAATCCTTAAGGAGATTGCCTGACTTGAACTATAAATCTCTTCAATTATTTCTAAATCCACATGTACTTTCAGACCCTGAGACAGTTTTACAAAGAAACAAACACACCGAAGTTGCTAATTTTAAATTGATTGCAAATGCAGCAGTGCAGCTAATTATGCCTAGTGTCAGAACTTGATAAATGGGTCACAGCAGAGAAGGGAAGGCTTATCTGGCAGCTCAATGTTTTTAGGGTGAGGAAGAGTTAGCCTTTACTTTAGGAATTTCACTCTGATGCTGCATCCCCAGGATTTTAGGTCAGGCTTTACCAACTCTTCCTAACTTCTGTACACTCACAGAGAAAGGTGAAAGGTAGAGACCCAGCCCACTCCACATGGGAGTCTTGCTCCCTGCACCAACTGGTCGGGGGGATCTGAATGACCACAGGGATGCTCCAGGCCACTGCAGTGGGGTGATTGCTGCTTCCCCCAACATAAATAGGTGGAAGGGTATGGTAGGTGTCATAACCCCTTGTGGTTTTGGTTGCTCTGGCCCTCTTGTGAGGGCTGTGCACTTCTCCAGGGCTACAGGACCTGCTCAGCTTGAGCAGGATTGCACTCTGTCTCCCATGTATTAGGAGAGTGCTGAGCCCACCACAACAAGGGATGTGCTGGTGAAATGACTTCTTTTGAATGTGATCCGCTGTATGGGAACCAGTGAGCCATGGAGCTTGATGAAGCCTGCAGAAGAGGACACCTGACTGAGGGGCATAGGTAAACAGGGGATAAAAATGTAACTTTTTCATTGCTTTAGCACACCGTGTTAAAGAGAACTTTACAGCCTCATCATTTTAGAATTGCTCTAGAGCAGACCTTCTTTCACCTTTTGCCAGACAAGATAAAGATTGTGGCACTCATTTTTTTCCCCTTTAAAAGAAGCAGCCAAATGCAGACTGTGTATATAACACTATGGCCCTTAAAAAATTATGAAGACATAAATATTGACCAGATGTAACAGCGTTTTACTAAAGATTTCCAAGTACATAAACTAGTCTCTTTTTGTTTGCAAATTGATGCTTGGAAGTTTTGACTATGCCTGAGTACAGCAGCACTTCTCAGGGTATCATAGCAGCACTTTCCTCAGAAGTGAAACATAGTTTGAAAGCAATTCAGTTTGAAAGCAAAACATTCAATCTGCAAGGCAGCACAGAGCAATGCAGAGATATGAGACAATAACAGGGTGTTGCTTGTGCAACTTCTTTCAACTGTTTTTGCATGTTAATAGAGAACAAAATTCGGGCTCCAAGACCCTGGTGGGACTTTTCATTTCCTAGAAATTAAGCAAGTGCAAAGAGCATAGTAAGAAGTGGGCCCGTGTCAAGAGAAGAATATTATAAGGCATCTTGAAGATACTTGTAATGACTTTCAACCCTCCCCACATTTATGGCTAGGTGCTACCCTTGCTGTCTTCAGTACCCTTCTTGTACCTACCTTGTTTCCTTCTGCAGTGCTCAGCCAGCCATCCCTCTCTCCTGCCTCTCAGGAGTGAGAAGCCTACAGCAGGTGTTGTGGGGAGGGGTACTGAGCTACTTCAAAATGTCATTTAGAGAAGGAGCAGCTGAGAACAAGTTCCCATCACTCAAATGAGCGTCTGATGTGCTGATCTAAAAATAAACCCTTGCAGTCTGTGAGATGTGACAGTCCACTGCAGTCTCCACCTTGCCTTTTCTCGCTGTGTCCTCACAACGTAAGGGGAAGCACAGCTTCAGAGGATCACCTAAGCCTGCCCAAGCCTTGACAAGTAAAACAAGCAGCCACTGAAAAATTAAGGCCGATCTTTATGTGTGTGCGCGATGGTTCAATGCAAATAGTTGTCTAGACGGCAGCCTAAGACAGATCAATACCTGTACTAAGGCTCATCATGCTCCAATAACTGCTGCAATCTGCATGGAAGGACTTGTGCTGGACAAAGAGGAAACCTGTGCTCCCGAGGGAGAAGGCACTTAAGAATAAATTCTCATTAGGTGAAAATTATTTGCTAATGAAAGATTAAGCCAGTTGGCAACCAGACAAAAGATGGGTGTATGGGAGGGAAAGAGCATGTAATGGTTCCCAGTAGATGCAGCTGGGTTTGTGGTGGTGGTGGTCAATGTAAGCAGCAGAAAATACTGCAGCTTTGCCCCTTTCCTGTCAAGCACACTTACTTTTTAATTTCCTTTTACGAGTTTGCCCACTATTCCTAGAGAAGAAAGACAGATCTACTGGAAAATAACTGGAAAGATCATTTTCCTATCTTTAATTAAATATTATAAAGAAATACATCTCTTAGAGAAAAATGTGCTCATATTATAGTGTGGGTTTTTTTTCCCAAATGGGGAATTAGCCTATTAGAGATAAGAGCATTGGTGATTTTCTGTATAGATCTGATGGAATAGCTTTTTCATTTACATTTCAAAGAGGGAATAAGATGGGTGAATCATGCAAGAAGATAAAACAGACAGAAGAAAAAGAAAGAAACCAAAGAAAGAAGAGAATGATACAGCTACAAATACCGCCTAGATTTACCCTGGAAAGAAGAGTGTTCACAGCTCACTGTACCTTCATGCCTGACAAAAGGCAATTAAAATGCAACAAATTTTGCCCATTTTACTGCAGGAACAAGAGCATGAATTGCACATTCAGGGGGTGAGGTGGAGGATTTCAGATGTTGGCTTCGCACTGCCAGTTAATGCCTCTACCTGTGCCCCTGGCAAACAACGCTTCCTCACCAAACCCAGGGAACAGTAGACCCACACCAGACAGAGCCCAACTCCCACCGATGCCCATGGGTCCCATCGATGTCCTTGGGAAGCTGGACCTCGCAGAGCCAATCATCTCTGGCACCGCGTTCCCACATCCAGTGGGACTCTGTCGTGATTGCTGAGGGAGCTGGCGCAGAGAAAAGATTTGCATTCCCTCTGCTTGCTCTTGCCACAACTAAATAACTGAAACCCACAGTGGGGAGGGTGCCTGTCTCCAACGCTCTGCCTCCTGCCACCTGATCTCCCAGCCATTCAGTCCCTCACTCCGCTTTCCAGCCGGCAGCAGGCAAGAGCCAGCAAGCCCCAGCCGGAAAGGGAACAGCCTGGCCGAGACAGAGTGAGTATGATGATTTAAATGGAGAAAGTCAGGCAGTTGTCAATGGAAAGGAAATGAGTTGGAATCTAAATCTAACTAAAAGAAGCTACCCAGATTACCGACACTGTAAATTGGATTAAAATTAAGTCCTACGAGGAAATCAATGGAAAACTATAAGGAAATAAGTCAAAATGATAGCAGAATGAAACAGACACTCTCTGAGTGCTTATTCAAGAGAACCAGTCAGATGCAGAAAAGAAAATTTAACTGAGCCAATCCAAATCTAAATGGTAGAAAAAATACAGGGAAATTGGAAGAGATTAGAGAGAAAGCCCAAGGAAAATGTTTTTGAGAAGTCTATAAATCAGTATGTGAAACAGAAGTGGGGGAAAAAATATAAAAGAAAATAAAGAGGCAATTTTAGTTATATCTCAGAGCAAGTGAAATTAAGTGCCTGGGAATAAGTTTTTATAGCATGTGTTTGTTTACATAGAAGTAGACTTTGATTGACGTGCAGATGTTGTTTTTCAGAAGACAGGCAGATTTTTTTTTTGCCCTGTACGTGCACTTACAAAGCTTCTAAAATGCATGTGTTCTCGCTCCATGCTCTGGAAAAATGCCTTCCTCCCAGACCCCTCTTCTCTTTTACAGGTTCAGCCACTACAGAAGTGCTGTCCCAGCCTGTGGGCAGCTGGAGCTGCCTGCCTCTTGCCTAGGGGCCAGGGTGCAGGGACCCTGTCCCAGGGCAAGCTTTACCTTTCATCGGCTACACCTGCAGTACCACTGGATGTCACTGTTGTTTCATAAAAGACAAAATCTTACTGGCAGTTTTTTGACAGATAATGTTCAGTAAATAAATATATATGTATTTATACTCCCTTCCCCACAACTGTGCTGCACAATGATGGAAGTTACAGAATGCCTGTGTGCCTCCCTGGCTACCACTCACTTTTCTGATTACTATTGTTCAGTGATTGTGTTTATGGATCTTTTTGTTGCACTCTAAGAGACACCTTTTCCATGAAATACCGCTTTCTGCTGTGGTAGAGCGTGGCAGAGCTGCCATAATGCATTTCAATTGTATTTTTGATTTTATTTTTTTCTTCTTCTATTTGTATTATTTGCAGGGAGGTATTTTAACTCTCTGCAGCTGGACTGATTGCAGCTGTGTTTGGGAGGAGGAGGAGCTGCCTGTGGGAGCAGCAGCAGCCACTGGTGTCTGTCTGTCTGTCTGTCTGTCTGTCTGTCTGTCTGTCTGTCAGTCTGTCTGTCTGTCTGTCTGTCTGTCTGTCTGTCTGTCTGTCTGTCTGCAGCCCTGGAGAGCCAGGCACTGCCAGTGGGCAGAGCTGCCCGTAAATCAGGATTCCCCTGGAGGTGGCTGTTTCTCTCCACTGATAGAGGAGTGTGCAGAGACTCTTGACTCTAAATCAGGCACCTCCTGTATTAAGAGGCTGTAAGAAACCCAAGAAATTTCTTACAAAGGGAAAAAATCTTTTTTTTTTTTCTTTTTTTTTTTTTTTTCCCCCTGCTGGTTGCCTGAGGTGGCACTCAGCCGGCTAAATGAAGACATACAACTCTCTTTAAAGTCAGTGGAGAGGAACAGGCAATTCCAGGAAAGTGATTCATCCCATCAGAAGGAACACTTCTAGCAGAGAGGTTAGGTAGGTAAAAGCTTACGGGCACCTATTTCTGCTGACTGACACTGCAGGAACCTTCAGTGACCAGCTGAAGGGTAGACTAGTCAGTCAAGAAGAATCCTACTGATTTGACTTGGTATAGGTTTTGTTGTTTGGTTTGGTTTTGGTTTTTTTTTGAAACAGTATGTAGATCTTTCCTACAGAAACATAAACTTCACTCCACTATTACCCATCTTTGAGTGAGCTTTCTACGTATGTCCCTAATGCTAAACGTGCCGGGAAAGGCATGAGATGCTGAGAGACCCACCCCAAACAGCCCACCGGGAGCTGTGCCATCCCTCCAGCAGTGAGAGTGGTTCAAGAGAGCCCTTGTTGAAAACACACCAGGAGCTGATCCGAGAGCTTGGCATTATGGTCAGTGGCATCCCTGTGCCCAGCAAAGCTCCCAGTGCCATTTCCTTATCAGTACTGCAGCCTAAGCATAAAAAACCCACGTATTTCCTGCTGGTGGCAGGCTTATCAAACTGAGTTTGATCACGGTCCCCAGCTCCCAGAGGCTTATCTGGTGTATGAAGGATAACAAAACTGCTGTTAGCTACAACAGGACATGAAATACAATGCTAAGGAAGCGGTCCTCTATTTGCACGAAAATAGACTGACTCTATTAGCTGTTCTCCATCTCACACACATATGAATTTCGAGCTACACTGCTACAGACTTCTTTAAGACTTCAGTCACCTCACCCAGCATGAATGGTCCATGAATTGAGATAGCATCTACGGACTTCTGTACAGAAGCAGAGTATCAGAGTCCAGCTCCTCGGGCAAGTCTGAAGAGCATAACTAAGGAGAATAAAAAATTTCTGATAGTTGTCTGAATCACTTAATGGCAGAGGACTAAAAGAGGCGAAGCTTGAGAATTAAAGCCTAATTATGCCAGTGAGGAGTTAACAAACTTGGGGCTAAAGGTCGTGAATGCAGGCTGGCCTAAGAGACTTGCCAATTTTAGTTAAAAATTATGCCCAAACCACTAGGTTTTGTGTTCTGTGCAAATTGTATAGGAGTACTCCTCAGTCCCTGATGGGTTTAGCAGTTCTATTTTCATTCTGCATCCATAAATAAAGAATTGTAAAATGCCTGCCATCATTTAATAGGGCACAGCAACATGTGTGAATCATGCAAAGCTAGTTTCATGGAATCAAAGCAGTAAGACATTTCCAAAAATGAGGCTTCCAGGAGTAACTGCGTGGGGTAGAGCTCCTCTGGGGTGTGACAGGCAATTTCTCCATTTCTCCACTGCACAAACCTCTGCCATCACCTGCATCTTTGGGCTACTAGTACCTGCCAAGACAGAGGAAGGAAACTTGTCTCCCCAGGGTGTGCACAGGCACCCTAGTTGCATCTTTTGTGTCTTATTTTGATGGCCATCAGTAGGCTTGTACCTGCCAGGTGGCCTAAGGCACTCCTTGGAGGTGTGAGGTGCTCTGGGGCTCCATCCCGTGTTCCTCACAGCCATGGGCAGGCCCTGGGCAGCTGAGTACACCCTGCTCACCCTGTAGGCACGATGCTGATGCTTGAAACTCAAGCTGAGACTGCTGTGCTGCCTGTCCAGTCGCAGCCTACGTGCCCGACGAGCAGATCTGTATGTAAATTATGTGTATAAAAGGAAGCAGCATGCAGAGCACCGAGAGAGATGCTGCGAGGTGTGGGGCAGGGTGAGACTACAGCCCCATGCCTCCTCCAGGGCCGTGCTGGTTGCATGAGACCCCACAAGTGCAGAGAGCTGAGTAACATCCCTGTCCCCTCTCTTTCCCCAGATCTGGGGCTCCTCAGGGCAGAGGGCAAAGCTAAATACATCATGTTTTCCACACACATCTTTATATGCATTTTTGCTGCCGTTATTCCCATCACCCAAAACGTGACTAGCAATTTACAGAAGGTGGAGCAGGCCTAATCCTGCCCAGGAGAGCTCACATGTGTTTGCTTCCCGAGCTGTTCCATGGACCATGTCCCCATGAAGGCTGTGGAGATCTGATCTGCTTCACACTCATGGCTTGGGCACCTAGAAATTGTCACAGCCAGGGAGCTGAGAAACGCTGATCCTTCATGCTCCACAGCACCAGGAGGCTGGGATGTAGGCACAGCCCACCCTGGGGCAGGGAGCCCCGAGCCCCGCAGCAGGGACCCCCGCAGCAGGGACCCCCGCGCTGTGGTAGCGTTTTGGGGGGAGCAACGGGCCCCGAGCGGGGGTGGGAAGCTGCCAGCATTGCTGTGCGGCATCCTTTCAGAAAGCTTTCTGCCTTTGCTGCTATCTCCACGAGTTCAAGGTATGCAAATTAAACATGGCTGGTAGCCGCTAAATAGGCAATGCTCGCCAAAAATATCTGCTCTCTGAGGTCGGCACCTCTCTTGCATTTGCAAACTGCATTAGATGCCGTGTAAAAGTCATTCTCCAAAATGTGCCGATGCCGATAGCAATGTCAGGCAAGAGGTTCACAGCCCTCCCCGCTTTTTCCCTTTAATTTTTTTTTTTTTTCATGGTTTTAGGGTTTTGCTTTTACATTTCTAAGCAATTAATTTTTTTGGCTCCCACGTAGGATCAACAGGTGTAGAATGACTGGCGCGGCCCTGATACACTCCATCTGGTTGCTGCTGATAAGGTAATCCTGCAGGCTGAGGGGCATTATCCACATGAAACTGTTTCCTCATCCTCCCTGTCCTACTCTCAGCTGGAGCCTGGCTTTTTCCATTCCCATCATAACCTTT
>WTSP01007397.1:0-16142 GCA_025331215.1 Actenoides lindsayi | reverse complement strand
AGTTAATTAAAAGAACTGAGCTGAAAAGTAAAATTACTGAACAGAATTAGTTCTGTTCTCACTCAAACCAGGACAAAGTGACTCTGTTTACTCTTAACTTGCTATAGTGAGCCTCGGTGAGAAGTCCTTCCAGTCTGGAGAACTTGGTTATTTACAGCTGATGTTACGTGTTGTGCATACATAGTTGACACTGGACTTTGCCATGTTAGACACTTTGACACAATTTACACAGGCATATGATGATGTTTGCGTGTGACATCAAGTAGCCTTTGTGAACGGGCATATTTTCCTGCTTGATTTTGTGACATTAATAGTTAAGATGACTTTTTCCTGATGTACCAGCAGAGGGCACCGAGTCTTCAAAAGCCGACAAAGCCATAGTGGTTGTTTCAAGGATTGCTTTGAGGAAGCACCTACGGGTGTTTTAATAGTCTACGATGTAACATTCCCCCTTTTCTGTATATCGATTCTCTTTTATCTGAAGGCATTCAGACGCCTCTGCCCTCACTCAGGTTTCCGCTCAGTCATTTTTTGGGCAGAGCAGACACTAAGATCAAGAAGTCATTTTGCCAGGATGTGGTTCACCCTCTGTGCCATGGCTATGTTGACCTTGATTTCAACTCAGACACATTGTTTCAGGTAGTGGAGAGCCGCGTTAGTGTTCTCCCATGACTTAAAACCTTGACACCAAACTCCACATGCACACTTCAACTTTTTTTTTTCCCTATACAAACCGAACATTTACCCAAATTGTTGCTGATGAATAATCTTACACTTTTAATGTCATATATTAATATTGTAATTTGCTAGATAATTTACTTGTTCTGTGCAAAGTGGATAAATTAGGTATTTTACCCAGAAGAACATACGGTATTGCCCTCTTCTACACTGATATAGGTCAACAACCCTATTACTGTTCTGTTTCAGTATACCATTATTTTCCATGTGTTCATAAAGTAATACTGAATGTCATAAAAACATCCCTGGGAATGTTCTACGAAACAGACATTTCTGACTGATATTAAGGTACATTTTCTTCAACAACAACAAAAAAATCAAACAAAAAAACATCAGATTTTAAATGAGACTACAAGAGGATTTCAGTGAAACTAGTTGTGAAAGAAGCTAACTATGCAAACAGGATTCGTACAGCATTATTTTTCCACTTCATGGTATAGGTGTTCACCTGGAAAGAAACTCAATGCCATAAAGTTATAAGTTATCATATATGGAACATAGCAAAATATGATTTTATTTTTTATTTACTGATTCAATCAATTAATTCCTTGCTTACTGGTTTTAATGTTTGTGGCAAAATGATGACAAAATGCATCACTAGTACAATGTTCCTTTATGACTGATGTACTTTCAGCATGCGAGAAGCTTTTGTGGGGAGGGATGAGTACTGTCTAAAGCTGAAATTAAATATTTTAACTTGTTATTGTAGTCATATTTTATGCCAATACTACTTAGATGCTGATAGTATCAGAAGCCAAAAAAAAAACCACCCACCCTAAAAACCAGTACTATCAAAACATATTTTTAGATTTAAGTGAAAGTTAATATTATGTTTGCTTGTGATTAGATACTCTAATACATCTGTAGGCTTCTATGTTTAAAATTGCTGAGTACGCACTGAGTCCTTTAAAAAAAACAAAAGAAAATGCCAGGAACTCACTGGTTCATGCCTATCTGGTGTCAACAGATACTTTAGAATGTAACTTCTGAGACAAATTGTTTTTCAAGATTTGAAAATGAAAATAAGATCTTAAGTTATTTTACTCCTTATGTGTATACAATACCAGAAAAGGGATGTTGAAATGAAGTTTTGAGAAAATAAAATGTCATTTACAGTGTTCTTCCCTATAGAAAGCTCTTGAGAGGAAGCCAGCAATAAAATTACCAGTCTTTAGTTTTCAAGACATTAGGGGGCACCACAACTTCACAGACTTAAAATTAGTTATGTTCAAGTACATTTTTTCTGTCCAAAGTAAACAGGAAACACCATAAAATAGCCAAATGAACTCCTGGAGTCATTCCCTGGTGCGAGATTATGATACAGTTCTTAGTAAAATTTCCAACCAAAGACAACCCAGACGTTTAGTAGAATACAGACTACACCCTTCCTTCTGTAATAAAACTAACAGACTCATGGATACAATACAAGCAGCTTGCTTTCAAGTCTTTATTCAAATCTTACATTTTCCTTCAGGGTTTCATTCTGGCAATACTGCACTTTCAGCTCAAGCCTCTGAGGTATTACAGAGGTAGTTCAACCTGGAGACTAAATCTCTGTATAGGCAGTGAGCACACAGTGAGCTTGGCATGGAGCTGCCTTAAATCCAGGTCCCTGAACTGGGTATGGTGCTTGGCTATCAGACTACACCACCAAAGTGCATGCTGTAACAATGATGTGTAAATCTCACACGGCTACAGGGGACCTTAACAGCCTTAGCTCTGACATGCAGACGGGGCAGATGATTTACTTAGCAGGTGATTTACTTATCCAGCCTATCTGGGGAAGAATTGGAAAAATGTGGGTGCAGAGAGAAGAAGGTGTCTGGCTGTCCAGAGAGTTGCCCTTGGTGAAGAGAGACAACATCTGTCACTTCAAGCACTGAAAAACAAGATGCCTTGCCATTTTCCCTCTGCAGCTGAAATGATGGCATGCTTGAGGTATCAGAGATAAGCAGCTGGACAACAAGCATATGATAAGCAAGATGTCAATCATTCCTGGAAGGCTAACACTGGTCTCCCTAGAGTTCTTATGGTTTGAGCCAGGCACCTGAGGCCTTACTCATATCAGCTGTGAAGAATGATCATCAGTGGAAATCTACACTGTAAAAACTATCAGAAGTGACATTGAAGGATATATGGTCTACTACTGCAAAATTGAAATCATATGGTAGTAGTGTGCTCTGAGAATGGATAAAGTAAGCAGCTAACTAAAATTTCACAAGAGAAGATGACTAGCATTAGGGAGAAGTATGACATAATATACGAGAAACTCCTGTAATTTATGTTAGTGGAAAGCATGACTCATAGTCTTTGGAGCTGGGCCAGGGAGGAGTGACTGGATTCCACAAAGTAAAATGGCATTCTGTTGCTACACTTTCTAGTTTTTCTACTCCCTATATATGGACACCTTAGTAAAAATCTTACCTTGAATGATGACTGTAGTTGAAACTAATGGAATAACTGAGGTCCTGGTTAGAGCAGAAGGCAGACTAGGGCAGTCAGTAGCTGCTAGAGGGTTATCACTCCTCCAGAAGCTGAAATAGCCAAAAGAAGGCCAGTGTTTCAGACCACAAACTTTTCTACGTGATGATCAAGTTCAGTGTTGCTGTACTGGCAGAAATGTTTTTCTCAAGTAATCGATCAAAAAAAAGATTATTACCCATAGGCACTCTCTCAGCCCTTCTGCATTGTAGATTTGTGCCTATAGATATGTATATGGCAGATATATGTGAATATAAAGCCTGTGAAGAATAATATATGTGTGAGCTATAATATAGTACCTGAGAAAATACATACAGACCTGGTTTTATTTATATGGATTTACTACACAAAATACAGGTAACAGAGTGTACAAATGTAAATGAAGACCACAGTCTCTCCCTCTTGTGTTTGGAGTCCTCAAAAGTACCCCAAGAAACTGGCCAAAGGCAAAGGGAAGGAATACGGACTAAAGTAAACTCATCAGCCTGGCAGCCTCACAGGCTTTTTCAAAATCAAATATGAATATATATTTATACTGTATACAAATTAAGTTATGGTAAAATATATGTATGCATATATGTATATAAAATATCAGATGCTCAAATGTTGCCTTTGTGAGGTTAGTTTTGCTTTCTGTCAGTAAGCATTGTGGAACAAGCTTTACGAGAAGACACATTACTCTTTCCCAAAATAGTCTCACTCAGAAAGAAGCAAAGAGCAAGAGGACCTTAGCATATACATCTGCAGATCTAGAGAATCTGAAGAATAAGGTGGCAAATATAATTTTAGACAATGTCGTTGTATAGGTTGTAAATTCAAGTCTTCCAAGCATTTCTTAGAGAAAGGAAAAGACTTGATGGCTAGATCATCTTTAGAGGTCCCTTCCAAGCCCTACCATTCTGTGATTCTGTGATTCTATGAAAAGATTTATTTATTTGTTTAAAATTTTAAATATGTTTGTCATTCCCTAGAAATACTCCTTTTCCCATTGCCATCACTTTAGGCTTCATAGCATAGTGACAGTTTATGATGGACATTATGGAATGGAATTTGCCTCAGAGAACATAGTGCCTGTGGTCCACTGCTGTTCATACAACCACAGTTGAAGTCCATGCCTCTTTTTTCCACTGCTGATTTTACTTGTTCTAACTAGATTGAGATTAATGCAAAAAAAAAGCAATTATTGTTGTACCCAAACATTTGGTCATGTGGTGGCAATTATTGTTGTACCCAAACATTTGGTCATGTGGTGGGTTGACCCTGGCTGGATTCCAGGTGCCCACGAAAGCTGCTCTATCACTCCCTCTCCTCAACTGCACATGGGAGAGAAAACATAACAAAAGGCTCCTGAGACGAGGTAAAGACAGTTACTGTCAGCAGTTAGCTCATGGGCAAAACAGACTTGACTTGAGGAAAATTAATTTAATTTCATTTATTACCAATCAAATCAGAGAAGGGTAATGAGAAATAAACCCAAGTAGTCTTAAAACACCTTTCCCCCATCCCTCCCCTCTTCCCAGGCTGGACTTCGCTGCCTATTTTCGCTACCTCCTTTCCCCAGCAGCACATGGGACAGGGATTGAGGGCTGTGGTCACACATTGTCTCTGCCACTCCTTTCTCCTCAGGGGAAACACCTCCTCACACTCTTCCCCAACTCCAGCATGGGATCCCTTCCACAGGAGACAGTCCTCCACAAACTTCTCCAACATGAGACCTTCCCACAGGCTACAGTTCTTCATGAACTGGTCCAACATGCGTCCCTTCCACAGAGTTCAGTCCTTCAGGAACAGACTGCTACAGCGTGGGTTCCCCATGGGGTCACAAGTCCTGCCAGTAAACCTGCACCAGTGTGGGCTTCCTGTCTCTACAGGTCCACAGGTCCTGCTAGGAGCCTGCTTAAAGCCCTGGCTTCCCATGGGGTCACAGACTCTTTCAGACATCCATGTGCTTCACTGTGGGATCCTCCACAGGCTGCAGAGGGATATCTGCTCCACCATTAACCTCCATGGGCTGCAGGGGGACAGCCTGCCTCACCATGGTCTTCACCATGGTCTGCAGGGGAATCTCTGCTCTGGCACCTAGAGCACGCCCTCCTTCTCCTTCTTCACTGACCTTGGTAACTGCAGAGTTGTTTCACATATTCTCACGGCTCTCTCTTGCTGAAGTTGCCTTTTTTTTTCTCCATTCTTCTTAAGTATGTTAGGTGCCACCACCATTGCTGATGGGCTCAGCCTTGGCCAGCAGTGGGTCCATTGGACACCAGAGAAGCTTCTAGCAACTTCCCAGAGAAGCCATCCCTGTAGCCCCCTACTACTAAAACCTTGCCACACAAACCCAATACATCTCAGTATGGGTATGAAACTGCCCTTTTAGGGAGTTACTGAGAGAGTAACTGAAGAGACATTAAGGTCCTTGAGAAGGGGAAGGAGGTACAAAGATGACGCTGCACTTGTCTAAAATTAATAACCCAGATCTCTGAATATTTTGAACTTTTGAGGTTTGGCTAACCATCTCTGTGCACTGAAAGGGTGCAGGCTGTTACTGGCAAATGTTAACGCTTCAGAAAAGTCACTTTGTGAATTCCTGTATCTACCTCTGCTTTTCAAAAATCCCTTTGGAGAGAAATATTTCCACCTACTGGGAGTGAGATCTGATAAAATGAGTTTAGTATTGTATTTTCTACTATAATTGGATGTTTTGTCAGCAAGCCGCTATATGACACATTCTAAGCTTTCTAAACTCCAGTGAAAGACTTACCAGTCCCAGAGGACTGTGACATAGGCCCTACCTTTACACGTTTTCTAACATAGAGAATTAGAAAAATGTGCCAGCAAACATTGGTACACAACAGCAGAGAGTCGTGAATAGAACTAAAGTGATTTATTAAATGTAAATTATTCAACTATGACGCAGAGAGTCTCAAATGAGTATAAACAGTATGGACACAATGCTGGTTATACACAAGGGTATGCTGGTATAAAACAGGAAGCCTGTTTTGACTGTTTCTTAGATGCAAAGTTTGATTACTGCAGAGGGAACAGGTAGAACGAAAAACATAGGGCATTTTGTTCTGAAACACAACCCACTTCATTATTTACCATTCTCTACACTGCAGTTTGTACCAGCTTCAAAATGGGTAAAGTTGTTTTGCCACGTTATCTTCTTTACCTACTTGGCAGCTGAAGTTTCAGCCACACAGAAAAAAAAACCACAAAAAAACCAACCAGTTTTTCTAACTCTAGTCATTATCTAACAGCATAAAATTAAAATCCAAGACATTGTTTAATGACTGTTAAGCAACCCAGCTTGTATCTAAGGGCCTCTTTCCTGGGAGCAACCCAATTACCAGCACAAGCAACCGCACTTTTGTAGGCTGTAGGTCAACATGATTTCAGTGGAAGCAGCTGCAAAGCCCTTCCTGAGCACTTTCCTTATCTGAGCTGTGAGCACCAGGCTCACACACCCTTTCTTCTCCATGCTGATTCCTCCTTTGTGCTGAGCAACTGTCTGTGCAGTGAAACAAGGCAAGGAATCTATTCAATCAAAAAGCAAACAAGCCTCCCCCTCCTTCTTTGCTGGGTTTAGCTGGGTACAGTTCTTCCCTCTAGTTCATTTCATGGCTGCATAAGCAGTAGGAATAAAGATGCACAAGTGGGCAAGGCTAGGGCAGGAGAGGAGCTGCTCAGGCTGCCTTAACACATGCCTGGCACTGCCACCAAATATCAAAACATGGCCTCAGTTCCTCTTAGATTTGTCATCTACTAAGGGTCCGAAGGAAATTTGTGTCAGCTTAACGTGTGAAGCTGAACTAATGACTGACGTTATTTATCCAGATCTTGAAACAAACATTTCACTCATACTTTAACGGAAAAACCAAGTGGGATTTTAATTGCTCTAGCTTTTAAGATTTTCAATGTGGAAAAGACAAACTTAAACTCAGGATAGCTCTTGGATAACCACAGTCAGCAAACTATGGTTAGACCTGCTGTTGTTCCTGATCTAGCTATGTTCCTTTCCATCCGTTACTGACACCCTCTGTCACCATAAAGGAGCTTTGTCACCTTTGGGTGGCAAAACAACATGCACAAAAACTGGCTATTGCTTTCACTTTTTTACGGGCTGTGGGCTACAAAGGATGGTGCAATTACATTAATCATCCATTTAATGTTAAATAATATTTTCTACATGAACCATGCCATCCAAAGGCGTGATAAATAAATGTGTATCCAGCTTCAACAGCATTAATCATCTCAGAGAGAAAGCAATTCCTGTCATTGAAGGAGGCAGTGGCTGCAGTGAGTACTTGCCAGGCCTGCAGATCCATCCACTCTGGCAGATCTATGGTGCTACATGGGCAACCTACCACCTGACCTATTTATTTTTTCTTTCTTCTTACTTCAAGAGAAGCAACCTGGACCAGGCTTGCAGATCTCCCTGTGGAATCTCTGATGCTTTTCTGCCCTAGGGGCATGCCACTTCTGCAGTGACTCACAAAAAGGCTTTTCTGTGATGAGGATTCGCTTTCAACCATGCCTGCTATTGAACAGGTTTCTAAAATACAACAAGTATTTCAGCCTACTAGCACACTGGCTGTGTCAACATGATGCAGGCACAAAGTATATTTGTTGATTTATTTTCTTAGAGGTAGTTTAAACTGGGAGTGCCACCTAGAAAAACAATCCACTAACCAGAAGGAAAGCTGAGAATGGAAAAAGGCTCAGTTGTGGCTTTCCCCAAGGGAACTAGTAAGAACAGAAAAGGGACCAGAAGAAAAAAATCGTAATAAATAGTGTAACAGCAAACTTTTGATGTGGCTGCCCTGTGTTTGCATCATCCAACTGCCTTTTTACAGCATAATACATACTGTTAAAGATAAGCAAATCTAGAAGGCAGCTGTGACAAGTCATGCTGCTGAAGGTAGTTTGTGCAAGGAGAAGTTAATTTCCTGTGTTCAACCCAGGAAACTTTTGTTTCAAAAATATTATGCAAATAACTATCAGCAAGATATTCAGTCTCGCAGATTCTTGGAGAAACAAAGGTAGTTTTGTCCCAGTCTTTGTTTTGTCTGTTAGTGAAACTGAACTATTTCTGAGACAAAGTGTTCTTCCCTATCTCAAAGCCTAGCTCATAAATAATCAAGGACAAAGACTATGTACATGTGATTTCACAACTATAAATGCTGATCAATGAATGAATGCTGCAACCAAAAATTTCTACAGTGTTATGTAAATTGCAGTAGTCATCAACAAGTTACACAATTTTCCTGGTTTCTATTAACACACAGAGGAAACATGTTCCATGACTCCTATGTTACTGAATGTCCAAATTGTCCTCACTTACATGAGGTTCAGCTGAAGTGCAAAAAACAAACGCTGGTGTTTGGACTGAATTTTTGCAATCGTTGCTGATAGGTATTTTAATGAAATCACATGCTTACTAAGAACTGTCTAGCTGACCATTATTAAAACTTGAATTTAAAAGATTTTTAAGCTTGGCTTTTTACAGCTATTCAACTCAGTACATCTCTTTTTTTTCTTTTTATATTGACATGTTAACACAGTGGAAGTACAGGAAGGATAATCTTGTGAAAAGGAATTTATTTGCCATACTAAAGTATGTACACACGAACCTTGGTGAATGAATGTGAGGATCTGGTCTGGTATATCCTGTACTCCTACTATTCAAGCCCATCCTTCTTTACCTCTGCTTCTTCCCAAGGTTTGTTGCAAGAAATAAATGTAATGCATCCTATTAAGTTTTGGAACTTCCACATAAATATATGCAGTTTTTAGTAAAGTGAGTGAGAGCCCTGTGTGTGTAAATGCCAAAAGGCAGGCAGGGAGACCAGAATTCCATTTAGCAGTCATCTTACTCCAGTATTTACTTAATCTGTATGTGATTAAAGGGAAAACCAACAGAGTTTGCTTTGGGAACTTGTATGTATTTTCTAACTATTGCATCACCTCTCCAGTCACAAGGTATTTGGTATTCTATAGCCCGGTTCTCAAGAGGTTATGTAAGCAGCAGTATCTCTTACCAGCTACATCACAGCACACACAGTTATACTAAGTAGCTTGTTCAGTTTTATTTGCATTTGTTGGCATATTCTTAAAGTAGATCAGAACCAAGTCCTACCTCTCCTCTGTGACAGATGTTTGATTTTTCTGTAATGCTTTCTGCTTAGTATAGTAAATAGAAATCGACTATGCAGTTTCTGAGCTGCCTACTCCCCAGGGTTAATTTGAAAACGAGAATGGATGTTTTGAATACAAGGAGCTTTGCAGAAGACAGTAGCAAGGATGGCACACCAAAAGCAAGCACGGAGTAATTTACTATGAGATTTCAAAGAATAAAGGAATGGATGGCATCAAAAGAGAGTAGGTCAGGTAGGCAGCCAGGCCTTCCACATAAATATTTTGAATTTGAGACAGAAATGAATGAAAAACAAGGGCGGCTGAAAGAGGACATCACTGAGCTAAATAAGAAGACTGGTGCCTTGATAGTACAGTAACAACAGTGATGTAGTTAGTCATGCAACTGAAGACAGAAGATAAGTGGGATGAAATAATAATGCCGAGAACTGATGAGGTCCAGACCACGGTTTTGCCACAGGGGAAATGCAGAAGAACTGGTGGCTGTAAAAAATGGTGAATGAGGGGGGACAACAATGGACAACTCTCATAACTTTCCAGTTGCTCTCAGCAGACAAAAGAGAGTCAATGACATCAGAGCAGGAGAGATGAAAAGTCTATAGTTGCACATCTCTTTCTCTAAAGAGGGAAACAAAACCAAACTAGATCGGTATCATCCACTATAAATGGCACACGGGAAGAGTTTTGAGAAATGGAAAATCCCAATGTTCCTCAGTGCTGAGAAATTCCTCTCCTTCCAGCTGAGGAGACGTCACTGGAAAGTCCCAGCCCAGAAAAAAAAAAAATCCACCAAGTAAACAAATTGCGTAGGCAGTGAAAAGAGAAAGAGGAACAAAGTCAAATGATACTTAGGACTTTGAAGGAGTTTATTTCGGGGTTAGCATTTCCTTGAATGGCAACAGTTCAAGTTCAGACAAGAAAAATCTCTAATATTAGAGTGAAAATGCCTGGTAAACATCATTGCTGATATTAGGCCATAGAAAGAAAGCTCATTTATTAAAAAGCTAAGTTTTTAACTTGGAATTTTTTTAATTCTCTGCTGCTGTGTGTAGTTAAACGATCACAGTGAAGAGACAGATACACAGGATTATTATGTCACTGTAAAATTAGAAATGATTGTCTGTCAACTTTGGGGGACTTTTTTCCCCTTCATTTACATGTACTTCCAGACAAGGAAGCTGTCCTTAACAAAGCTCTTCCTCACAACCCACTGGGCATGGCTCTGTCTTACAAACAAGTTCAGTGCTGGGAATTTTTCCAGCACTGTCCGTAAAGCAAACAAGGAAAACCCATGGTTGGTCACACTGAGACAAGAAATACAGTGTTGGACAAAATTCTAGGATTCTTCCTTCTCTAACTAGCATTCATGAAAAAAAAAAAAGTAAATTACTACCCTTCTCTGAAATAAATCAACTTTGAATAAAGGTACTTCACAGTAATTAAGCACAGCAATATTAACTCAAAATTCAGGAACCAATTACAGCAACAGCACTTCCTAGCTGTAATCTAGGAAAATAATCAACATGGTTTTAACTCTGCTTTTCTGCTCTCTCAGTAAATGAATGCCTCTGCACGCTGACCAATGTACACAGCAGTCCAGCCCTGCTAGCAAACAACAGATGCCAGTTTTGCTAGTGTTGTGCAGACTGTCCCATACTCCAACCCTAGCAATATTAGCATTAAAATGTAGTATTCTCTTAAAACTCAGGTTCTCTTAAGTCTCATCAACACTACTGACAGAGCTATCTCAAGCACATTATTCTTAACAGACAATAAATATTATTTATGAAACTGCCAACCTATTCATATCCCCTCAGATTTGGGAAGAGGATCAATGAGCAGCTTTGCCAGGGAGATGGTTAGGGTTTTTTGGGTTTTTTTCCACATTGCTTCTAACGTGTATAAATAGTAGGAGGAAAAAAAGAACTGCAGAAAGGTTTGAAATTTAGACTCTTTACCATTTTTCCTGTTGCAAGATAAGGGCATAATGTTACTATTGTTGTAACAGGGGGCAGGAGGATCTTGACTTCTAAGCTGGTAGTTGAGGACCCAAGTCCATTCATCACGTCTGTACTTCTGGAGCATTAAAAAAGCAGAGAGTAATGATGACAAAAGCTTTCCCCAGGCACCGAGCTGGAGCAGCAAATGTGAAACCCAGCTGAGTTTCAGTTCCTGTATCTGATGCAATATCTACAGGAAAAACGTCATGAATTTCTCTCTCTTCCATGTATGCTCTTACACACAGGGCAGGAAAATCCAAGGTATGTTTCCTGGACGAGGCCAAAGTGGGGACAGAAGCAGAGACAATATAGACTAAAAAGTACTAACTGGACCTTTTATGATTTTTATAGGAAGGTCCTGTTCTCAAAGCAACTTCCTAGCAATCAAAGCAGGCTGTAACAGCAACATAAAACATGATCTGCTGATATTTTAAAGGGTTTTTTTTTTTCAGGTGTACACACCAGTATTGATCAGTATGAGGTAGCATAGCATCTGACAGCAGGTAGCTAACACAGTTTGCTAACAAGAGCTGATCTACTAACTCCTCTAGAAAGCTTCTAATAATTTCAAAGCTTTAAAATGCAAGTTTTTGTCTTGTGGTAGTACAGCCATGCTAGTTGAAACTATTTCAAAATAGCTGCATCTTTAATGCAGAGATGCTTTAATGTTCTTGGATTCAATTCACATGCTGCTCCTCATACCAGTAAGTCAGTCAAGACCTTACTCATGGGAATAAATATCATCATAAATCTGGACATTTCAGCTGAAAGACTTACATATTTTAGTGTCTGGCTGGCAGAAAGACACACAAAAAGTTGATACATTTACTTATTGAATACCTGATGCAAAGTAACACTGAAAAAAAAGCCTTAACGGTAAAATGTCAGTGCTTTGGGTGACTGGTTTGGTTTTTTTTCAGCTGTAATAACATTTTAACTGGTAAAGCTCCTTTAAATAGCATGGATACAGAATCAGTTCAGTTAGTGAATATAAAAACTCAAAAAGGAGGGAGGAAAGAAAAATCCCTGAATGAAGCAGAACCAACCATACCTTCATCAGAAAAAAAAAGGATTTCCATAGTCAAATCTGACACTTGTCCTGAAGGAAAATTATTAACCTAATTCCTAACAGAGTAACCTAATTCCTAACAGAGTCTCTGGCGGTTATCAGTGCAGGGAGGTTGTTCCTGGCACACAGTTAATTCTGTATCTCTGTATCTGGCTTTGCTTAGTGCTCTGCAGGTCATTTTATTCTGTTAGTTTTGTTTGACCCTGCCTGTTCTGTTACAATGAAAGTTCACTTGGCAGATGATGAGGAAAAGAAAACAAGACCAGTTGTAAAGCTGAGTGACTAAGCAAGAAAATATATGCAAACCCATTTGAAGGTTTTGGAGAAGCCAAACATGGCTTTACTCTGCTCACTTAAGAAAAAAAAAAAAAAGGCTAGAAGAACCTGAAAGCTTTCACACTCAACATCCAGAAGTTGGAAAGTGCCAGAATTAATAGAAGAATACGCACAAGAAAGCCTGGACTGGGATCAAAAAGGCTGTACAGGTCTCTGGCTGCAGAAGGACCAGGGTCACTGGTGGCTACTGAGTGGCAGATAGCTCACAAGCGGTTCACGTGGGACCTCAAGGTCCAGGCTGGCACCAGGGCTGCGCTGACACAGATGTTGGCCAACGTCACCATTCCTGCAGCAAGGCAGGCAGCTCTGCGATAATGTATCGATATTGACTGGTAACACAAAACAGGCTTGCATCATTTTGGCCACGCCTGCTGCAGGGACAGCAAATGTAGGAGGCAGACACGTGGGAACAGGAGCCACTTCATGAAGCTCAGTGAAGTCTGCCCTTCAAACAAGCTGAAGCTTTCAGACAGGTATTAAAAAGCAAACCCAAACAGTGTGATTACCACTTCCTTCATGCTTGTAATTCACTAGTCGTCCCTTTTTCATCACATGAATGATGCCACTGTCAGAAGTTACTGCCTGAGGACTTAGACTGAAACCATCTCTGCAATCACATTAATGGGTCTCTGCGCAGATGCAGGAGCAGAATTTAAATTAGCTCTCAAATTATTTTGCCAAATAAGAAAAGCAGTAATTAAGAAGTGAAACACTTCAAAAACAACTAATGACTAACAATTAAAAACATAAAAGTAATCATTTTATTCTACAGACTTGACAATTTTAGCAGGGAAATTAGCATCAAACAGAAGTGACTGCAAATGAAATGCTATGGAAAACCAACAGCATACTGAAATGCATATGCTTTAATGGCTTCACCTTAGCCTATATGAATGAAGCATAGCTGTACATACGTGGCTATACAAATAAGCTTTCCTCTACATTTCAACAGTACTCTCAAGTTAAGCAATACCAAACTTTAGTTTTCACTCTCGACACATACAAAACATATTTAGCAAAACTACTGCATCTCCACGTTCAGAACTTTCCCAAGAATAACACACCAAAACTATTGAGAGTACAGCTGTTGCTGTGGTGTTACAAAACCTTCAGTTCCTTCCAGGCCATCAGGCAGGGACAGGTAAGTCCATTATTCTCTGCTAAACTCTGTTAGACTTCTGGTCCCTTCCTGGAGCCACAGCTATTCCCCAGAAGACAATACCACAAGAGCCGTGACCACAAAGAGCATGACCTTGGCACAGCCCATTGCCAGCATTCTCCCATTGCTAGGCCTGGGAGGCCACACTTGCTGCTTTTAATGAGATTATGGTGGGGTAGCAGCTGCACCCATCATAAACCTATCTGCTCCTCAACCCAAAGTTACATGACTCAATTATTATTTCTGGCTACCTTTGCTCCGAAGTTTGTAGGAGCTGCTGGTCACCAAAAGCACCATTGCACACACACACAGGATCACAGTGATCATTTCTCTGCTTGAAATCTTGTTACAAGGTCATTTTTGACCTAATCATCATCCAAGAGGCTAGTTGCATAGGAACCATAGTGAGCAGAGCATTCAGCTACTCTCAGGCCTCAGAGGAAATACTGATACAGCAAAATCACTTCTGCACACAGCGATGCATATACAGAAGTTTCAAGTTATACAAATAAATTCTCCCCAAGTACCCATTTTATGTCAGTCACATACCCATGTAATCTCATCACATATTCGTGTTCCTTATCTGATTAAAATGATGTTTTCCCAGTTAAGAAAAGAACAACAAAATCGCAGGATCGTTTCACAGTGACATTTAAACGCCTGCACTGTGAAAACTGTAGAAATTGGTAGAGGCAAAGCATATTTTCTCTGAAAGCTTTTATTTAGTACTTCGTATAAAGATTTGTTCTTATCCGAATCTCAATTATATTCCATGGATTTTATACTCGTCTCAGAAAGCAAGTGTCTTTGCGATATATATTAAATTTCCTCTTATCTTCTCTTAAAACTGTGTCCTGTAAGGGACAGCAGTGTTCTGTGTATTTATTTTCTCTAAAGGCGTGAGAATTACTCATCAGGCACTAAGTCAACTACAAATAAGCATGTATGCCTGTAAGCATCAAGCAAGTATCCACAACAATTTCAAATTCGGTTAAAAAGAAAAAAAAAAAATATATATATTAACAACCGCTTTTAATTAAGATTGGTTAGTTTTTCCTAGCCCTCAATAAATAGAAAGCATAAGGCATGTGGAAACCAAATTCTTTAATGGAGCTGAAGCTAAAAAGCACCGCCTGCCGTTTACCCCGCGATTTCAACTGGGACCTTCTCCTTCATCGGTTGCAAAGGCTTCACTTCGTGCAGGTTAATACCAGCGAACTGGCCACAAGGTCGGCTGGTCGCGTACAGGGGCAGAGAAGGAGAGGAGGGATGCACAGGTTGAGAGCCGAAGACGCCGTACGCGGGGCCCGGCGGTGGGGCTACCGGAGAGGGAGAGCAGCAGCCTGAGGGCCGCCAGAAGCGGCGGCGGCCCCGGCGGGGAGCCTGGCAGCGCGGGCAGCTGCAGGCCGGGGCTGGTCGGAGCGGCCGAGCCTCCTCCGGCCCCCGGCGAAGGCCCGGCACAGCGAGTGCGGCGGCGAGGCCCCGGCGGCGCCTCGCTCGGCATCCCGGTGGCAGCGGGAAGGGCGGCGACCCCCGCCGGGGCGGTGCTACTTGCAGAGCCCCTCCAGCCGCTCCAGAGTGCCCTTCATGTCGCGGATGCGCTTGGCCAGGGCGGGCACGGGCTGCATGGCGCGGTCCAGCTCCTCGCAGCGCGCCACCAGCGCGTACATGGCGCGGATGCTGAGGTCGGCCGCCTCGCCCAGGCTCTCCACCCCGTCGCGGTAGGTCTGGATGCAGCCGACGCTGAGCGCCGTCAGGGCCTGCAGGCCGCAGTGCACGTTGCGCAGCAGCTCGTCCACCTGCGCGGCCACCTGCCCGGCCAGGGCCACCACGTCCTGCAGCGCTCCGGGGTCGATGGCGGGGATGGAGCCGCTGCCGCCCCCCGCCGCCGCCGGCGGCTCGCCCCGCGGGGCTCCGCTCAGCCGAATCCGCCGCTCCAGGTTGTTGGCCACGAACTGGGTGAGGCGCCCCTCGCGCAGCACCGTCCCCTCCAGCTCTAGGGCGCTCGCCAGCGTCGCCCGCCGCCCCTCCGGCAACTGCCTCCCCGCGGCAGTCCCGCCGCCGGCGGCCAGACTCAGCGCCTCCAGGCTCCGCTCGTCCCGCCTCCGCCCCGCCGCCTCACGGCCGAGTCCCTCCTCCGCCGCGGCCGGGAGCCCGGCGGTCGCTGCGGGCCGCGACGCCGGCACCTCCATGGCGGGCGACGCGT
>WTSP01007395.1:0-16662 GCA_025331215.1 Actenoides lindsayi | reverse complement strand
CCACACAGAGATCTCAGGCATTTTATTTCATGAACACATGGTTCTGGACAGTTTGAACCCGGGGCTGAGCAGCAACGGATTTACAATGCATTGACGCTATCCTTTGCCCTCCTGACCCTGATTATCTCAGCCATTTTATACCAGGCTTTAATGGCCTAATTAAGATACTTTAGCCAGGGAGGTTTCACATTTCCCAGCAGTAAATGAAATGCTCGCATGTCTTAGATCAGTGGGAGTTTTCCTGAAGATAGACTTCAGAACTTGGCAGAGCGGCAAGATTCCCTGTGCTTTGTATGCCTGGGAGCAAATGCCCATTTGGAGCCATTCACAGCCAGGAAGGTTCAACTCTTGTTGCCTAAACATAGGTTACTGGAGCCACTCAAAGCATCCTTTAATACCAGAGCCATCCCAGTAGGTTGTCAGCAGGGGAGCAGGGCTGCTGTGCCCTCAACAGCTCTGCCTGCGTGTGGGCAACTGAAAGGGGCATTACAAGAAGGTTAATTCAGGTCACTTTAGAACATACTGAACATTTGGTTGCTCTGACAAAGCTCAGGCTGGTGGCAGTCCTGCACTTGCAGGCATCTTTGCCTCTTCCCCCCCTTGCCTCCAAGGAAATCAAGGCACAGGCTGCATTCTCCTGCATTTCTAGGCTTGCTCACCCTGGCTGGGGCTGGAGCATGCCAGCAGCTGAAAGCTGTTACCACCTCATATCTCTCTAGTGATACATATATATGAAATTAATGTGCAAAACACAATCCAGTTCTGATCATTGATGCTTATTAACTAGAAATTAGTCACGTGAAATCAGCATTTTTTGTGAAAAAAGGCCAAATCCCAAAGGCAGTCAAGTATTTAAGGAAACTCTTCATTCAAACCTGTCTTGTTGAAACAGTCCAACCATCTCATTGAAGTTACCAGATGATTTGTACACTGAAAATAAGCAAACACTTACCTGCCTTTGTAGACTAGGTCTTAAAATTGGTATGAAGACCACCCTGGAAAAGTAGATCTGAGGAACCTTTGGTGATCCTCTCCTTGCAGACAAAAAGTTTAGTTAGTGATGAATGCTCCTCTAGCATTTTTAGCAAGCATTAACCCTCTTATTAAAAATAATGACTGTACCTTTCTGAATGCTAGTTTTGTCTTGAAAAATTTAATTAAAAGAGTTTTCGTCATAACAAGACCACATAGAAAAAATAAAGCATGGTCAGAAGTGGTAATGAAATATTGCTTCATTTATCTAGACCAGAAATAAACCAAATTGGTTGATAAATATGGCTATTTTTACTACAGTTTTTAACCTTGCAATTAGCCCCAGGGTGAAGGTGAGACTGCTTAGTCAAAAACTGGAATATGTTTGCCATCAGTTATCTCTGGTAATCTTTTGTTCCAAAGCTAGGAATACAGGCTTCCCTGTGAAACAGGACCCAGATGCAGAAGTCAACAGCTAGTGCTGACAAAGTGCCCCAGCACACTTATCCTGTACATTGCAGAAGTGAAGAAGTCTGTCTTCATCAACTTTCATTTCTAGTCTAGTACTCTTTTTAAGAGAACAGAATTTTTTTAGCAATGTTTGCAGTAGCGTTCTAAAATTAGATCACCATATAAAAGTCTTGGGTATTAGTTTAATACAGGGAAATTTTACCGTGATCTCTACATCCTAGGTTTTGATGTTCGTTCCAGTGCTGAGACACAGAAGAGAAGCAGTTTATCCACAGAGAGGTCAACAGAAAACACTCTCTTGCAGCGTTGAGCATCTGCTTTCTATGTGAGAATACACAACATTAGAATGACCTCAGACTTCCAAAACTCACCAAACAAATAGGCCGACATCATTGCGTTCTTGCTCCTGCTCTGTGCTTCACATCCTAGGAAGATGTCTGCATTTCCTGCTCATCTCGTCTCAGCAGCGGAGGCTCCTGGCGGAAGTCGCGTGGGTTTTTTATGGATTTGAAAACTGCCTGATTGGAAAGACTTTAATCCCACACCTACACAAGCTACCTCTTGTATGAAGTTACAGATATATAGGCCACTTCAGTGAAAGCAAATTGGACCAATTAGAGGCTTATACAACAGGCAGCACTGATGTTTGTTTTCATGAAAGCCGAGGATAACACTTCCCAGCTGCAGGGGAAAAGGGAGAAGAGAAGAATGCCTTTAACTGTCTTAATACAATAGATATAGATGGGACCAGGCCAAAACCCAGACAGACACCCCAGAGCTTTACCATGCAAGATAACATTTAGTAGATAGTTGGACTTGATCATCTGGAAGGTCATTTCCAACCTTAATGATTCTATGATTCTAGGTATATTAAATTTGGACCCAAAGCCTTGGGCTTGTTTCTCATCTTTTTAATGAGAAAAAAAAAAAGAAAAAAGGATCAGACCATACCAGACAGTTTGATATTTAAAAATTCATCTCTGCTTTTCAAGCCCATCTGTAGCTGGAATATTTGTAATATACTTATCTCAAGCAATGCACAATTAACAGCTTACTTGAGGAAGGCTTGGCTTTTCAAGGCACCTAGTGAAGTTTCCCACACAAGCTGGAGACGCCCATTACCTTGTAGATATTAATATCTGAGACAGCCCAGCTCTTCCCTGAGCACCATGGCATTTCAAAACACTTGGATGTATAAAAGACAGCATTACTTGGCTGACATGTTGGATCAGAGCACGCCAGAACAGCTTATTTTGACAATACCTGCATATGAGAATTGATTTATTGCTGGCAGTGCTTTCTTTTATTTTGCCTATAGCAAATGTCAGAGAACTAGATGACTTCTTGATAGCTAGCTAGCTGTGGGGACTCGTTTTGCCTTGTTTCTCTCATCGTGGGAGTTAACTCTTCAATGTTGTTGTTTCAGACAATATGCTGATATTAGTGCCATACAATACACTAAGCATCTGGTAAAAAACAACAGCGAATTACCCTGGGGAAAGAGGCCTGACAAAGATAAATGTGATTTAGTAACATAATAGAACAGGACTGCGGCAAATCATGCAAAACAAGCATCGCTATTTGATCGAGAATGAGAAGAACAGACTGTGGAGCATTCAGTGCTGGCCTATCCACTTTACTCAGCCTGGCTCAGTAGAAATGGGAAATTCTAGCTAAATTCATAACACCTAGTTTTATAGAAGACCTTCTACTGGAGGGAAACAGTTTTTTTCCTCAACATTAGAGGCGTCCCTGAAAATAAACAGCTCTCACAAGTGACCTTTTGGGGGGGGGTCTCACTAGGGCATCGTATGAGCTTTGCATACTCACTATCCGGGCACATTTGTTCACATTATGGTGTGCGTGCGTGGACAGGGACTGGCTGACTTGCTGTTCACTCCACCTGAGTTTACAAGAGCTAACATACATATTAATTCAAGTATTTAAATAATCACTGGTCTGCTATACAATAATCTCTTGAAAGAAACAAACTTAGAAATAATGAAAGTTATTTGTGAATTAAGTAAAAGCAGTTTAGATTAAAGAGGAAGCCTGGACACCCTTCAAACTGTGGCATAAAACACCAGCTACGTAAATAAACTTCTGAGAGCAGCTCCAAGACATTCAAGGGAAGATATTTTTCCTTGCAATACATTCAATCCTTTTGAAATAAGTTTCCAACCGTTTAAGGACCAAAGTTGTACATTCAGAGAGCCAAATACGAAAACTCGACCAAAGCAGAAAGTACAAAGTGTCTTTCTTTGAAAACATCTATATAGAAAGGATGCTTTATTTAGAGGATTCAGGAAGTTGAAGCGTTGCCTTCTATCAGCTCACAACCACAGAGCAAGCATCAGGAAGCGCACAAAAATGAAGTTACTATTCCTACGTGGAACAAGTGCCAACGGTTACACCAAGTTGGCTTTCAACCTTGCAGAACTCACTGCCAGCCCCCACAGACATGCTAATCAGGCCGTGTCTCCTGGGGTTTCTTTTCTGCTTGGCTGGCTACAAAATGAAGCCTTTCCCTGCAAAATAAAGAGACATATCTGGTTTGAATTTTCTCTTTTGCTGGCTGTCATGAGGCTTTGGAAGTTTCAAACGTGAAAATGCAGGGGGGAAAAAAGTGAAACAATTTCTATCAGTTACTATATCTAGAGAATTATTTGATAAGAAGGTACAAGAAGTCCTCTTTGACAGTCTCAGTCCACCATGTTCTCACCTCTGATGAGCCTTGGTGCATCTGGATTGGATCTTTCCAAAGTCTTTTCTACTTATACCTGTCCCAAACGTGGATTATTTTCCAGGACATTATGGAATGATTTCATTAGCACAACCAAACAGTGGGGCTTGTATTCCAAGTAGTCAGAAAATGTCTTTGAGGCCAAACATGGATCAAGGTTTGAGATTCAAGCCACCAATATTTCAAACTGGTTTCATGCCTAAATAAAGGAAGTGCCCAATATGGAAGATGTTCTCAATGGATATTTGTCATCTCAGGCCAGTTGTGCCCCAGAAATAAGAGGTTGAATCATAGAATAATTTAGGTTGGAAATGACCTTTAAGATCATTGAGTCCAACCATTAACCATACTCTACCAAGTCCATCACTAAGCCATATCCCCAAGCACCACATCTAGATGGCTTTTAAACACCTCCAGGGATGGTGACTCAACCACCTCCCTGGGCAGCCTGTTCCAATGCCTGACAATCCTTTCAGTGAAAACATTTTTCCTTATGTCCAGTTTAAACCTCCCCATATGCAGCTTGAGGCCATTGCCCCTTGTTCTGTCACTAGATACTTGTGAGAAGAGACCAGTGACTGCCTCTCTGCAATGTCCTTTTGGGTAGTTGTAGAGCACAAGGTGGTCTCCCCTCAGCCTCCTTTTCTTCAGACTAAATAGCCCCAGTTCCCTCAGCTGCTCCTCGTAGGACTTGTTCTCCAGGCCCTCATAAGAATGGAATAATTAAAACAAGATTAAAAAAATACTCATATGGAATTAAGAACATCATCAAAATACCACTGCACATTTAGATCCCCAGACTGGATTTTCTCTTTTCCTCCTGATCCAGAATGGAGTGGACTGGAACAAAAAACTTGTCTAAAAGGTTGTTGAATCCTGAACTGCTAAATGTACCTGGAACCTTAAAAATAGAAATCCTGCATATTAATCACATGGAAAAGCCTGAACTGTTCTTTTCATTTAGGAATACCTCACACATTTACTTCTGTCCCTCACCATGTGTCAATATTTGACATTGTATTAATGGTGCTAAGTCATGAGTCATGGAAGAGGTGATAGCAAAAGTCTGCATTAAGTTCATACCTTGTCCCTGAGTACATGGAGGTTTTTTGTTTGGGTTTGTTTTGTTCTTATTTAAAAATACATTCCTCATTTGGGTATCTTCCTAAAATACTTTAAAAGTTAGCATAACACAGCTGAATCCTGCAAGACTGAGACATGCAATTTCACATCTTCTAGCATCATCATTTTTAAACAGGTAAGCGATATGAATACTTAAAATCCCTGTTTCCATGCCCTACAAAAACTAAATCAGTGAAATAACCTCTTATTTCTCAGTTGCTCTTAGAAGATGTTTTGCATCTAAGCCATAGCTGAACTTAGAGATATGGACATTTAGGAAATTGGATTTTAACTGATCTGTAGGCAACTGCAAAAGAGTGCATTGCAAAAGAAGAATTGTTACGCACTCTTCCCACGTTGTCAATCTGAAAAAGGAAAATTTTTCATCAGAGAAGTTACTCTACTAGTGACCAGGTTTTGTTTAAAAGGCACGGGAGAAATGCCTATTGTTAACGTGTCGTAGGCAAAGAAACTGCTGGAATTAGCTATTAAGAACAAAACCTTAAAACACCTATGGATACACTGAGCACCACATGTGGCATTATCTCCTCAGGGCACTGCAGTGACATTAAACTGCCGGCTGAAAACAGATGGGAAACATAAAAGTCAAGCTTGCTATCTGACATCATCACAATTAGCATCTCTGCTTCCCAGCCATGGCTCCAGCAGTGGGAACTGCTGCCTTTTCAGTGGCAGGGACATAAATACACAGAGAAGATATCATGCATGTTGCGCACTTGCTATTCAACAACTTCTTTGCTTCCGTCTTCACTGGTAACCACTCGAGCCACACCACCCAAGTCAGAGAGGGCACTGCCTGGGTCTGGGAGAGTGAAGAATCTGCCAGGATAGGAGCAGATCAGGTCCAGGAACACCTAGAGAACCTCAAGGTGCACAACTCATAGAATCATAGAATAGTTTCAGCTAGAAGAGACCTTCAAGATCATCAAGTCCAACCTTATTCCTAGCCCTATCAAAAACCACTAAACCACGTCCCTAAGCACATCTACCCGGCTCTTAAACACCTCCAGGGATGGTGACACCACCACTTCCCTGGGCAGCCCATTCCAATGCCTGACAACACTTTCTGGAAAGAAATGCTTCCTAATATCCATCCTGAACCTCCCCGGTTCAACTTCAGGCTATTTCCTCTTGTTCTGCCACTTTTCACCAGGGAGAACAGACCAACTCCCGCCTCACTACAACTTCTCTTCAGGTAGTTGTAGAGGGCAAGAAGGTGTCCCCTCAGCCTTCTCTTCTCAAGGCTAAACAGCCCCAGATCCTTCAGCCTTTTCTCATAAGACACATGCTCCAAACCCTTTACTAGCTTGGTAGCATGCTTCTGGACCCCCTCCGGTACCTCAGTGTCCTTCTTGTAGAGAGGGGCCCAGAACTGGACACAGTATTTGAGGTGCAGCCTCCCCACAGCCGAGTCCAGAGGAATAATCACCTCCCTGCTCCTGCTGGACACACTATTCCTGAGCCAGGCCAGGATGCCATTGGCCTTCTTGGCCACCTGGGCACACTGCTGGCTTATGTTCAGCTGGCTGTCAATCAACATCCCCAGGTCCTCTGCCTGGCAGCTCTCCAGCCACTCCTCCCCCAGCCTGGAGCGCTGCTGGGGGTTGTTGTGGCCCAAGTGCAGGATCTGGCATTTGGCCTTATTGAAACTCATGGAATTGGCCTTGGCCCTGTGATCCAGCCTATCTAGATCCCTTTGTAGAGCTTCCCTACCCTCAAGCAGATCAATCCTTCCACCTAGTTTGGTGTCATCTCCAAATTTACTAAGGGTGCACTCTATCCCCTCATCCAAATCATTGATGAAGATGTTAAACAGGAGTGGCCCCAGTACTGTGCCCTGGGGGACACCACTCGTGACTGGCAGCCAACTGAATCTACCTCCATTCACCACAACTCTTTGGACTCATCCATCTAACCAGTTTCTCACCCAGGAAAGCGTATGCCCATCCAAGCCAAGAGCAGTCAATTTGTCTAATAGAACGCTGTGGGAAACGGTGTCAAATGCCTTACTAAAGTCAATATAGACAACATCCACAGCCTTGCCTTCATCCAACAAGTGAGTCACCCTGTCACAGAAGGAGATCAGGTTTGTTAAACAGGTTCTGCCCTTCAGTAACCCATGCTGACTGGGCCTGATCCCCTGGCTGTCCTTCTTGTGCTGCATTGTCCTTCATGTGCTGCATGTTTTAAGGTATAGAGTCATTGCCATGGTTTGGGTGACACAGCACAGGATGTCCCACATGCCTTTGGGAACAGTAGCTGGAGACAAAACGGGAAAGTCTGGGACATCTAAAAAGGACCTAAATTACTAGGAAAAATTATTGCCTCAATATATTTTTTGAATAATAAAAAGAAGTAAGTGCATTCAAGCCATTTTTCATTGGAAAGATAGTCTGTTTAAGATGTGGGGATTCATGCCATACAACAGCCAACAGGATGTCAAAAATGTCTGCACCTCTCCTGAGATACCAAAGCAGTTTAGACAACTTGGCAAAATTAATTCCTTTCTCTTTTCTGTTCCATAACTTTCAGTGGACATTTGTTCCCTTGGATTTACTCATCATACTTCCTGTCATTGACAGTAACAAGGGGAAATAACGCAAAATATTTTTCTTTTGTTTGTCATCCTGCCTATTAAAGATCATAATATCTTCCTGGCATCTGCTCTCTACCTGTCACTACCACACTGCATTAGAGCTTCCTCATTCTCACACTCAGGCATTCCATCACGTTCCAAAGAAGGCTGCCCACACAAGCACGTTTGAACATGCTTTTATTGGTGGCCAGCAAGCAGGGCAGGAGGTGGCACTGTTGGGCAGCAGTGGGAGGAGGGAATGATGAGAAAATGTGTGTGCTTGGGACCTGCATATTGACCTTACCATGGGGACACTCCTTAGTGCAGAAGCATCTGCCATGAGAACATCTCTTGACTCCATTTCAGCTGTCCCTGGAAGGCTCTGAGCATCAGCAGGTGTTTGGTATAGTGTGGAAATGGGGCACTGAGCATTTCAGTGAGAGGAGGGAGACACAGGGAGGTCTTGAAGCGCAAACTTCCGCAGCTGTTCACGTATCCAGGGCTCAAAATAGGAGACTTTGGTAAATACTTTAGGGAAGAGGCCATTTTTGGGTCCATAAGACGCAACGCCATGAACCTTCCCATTGCAGACTAACGGGCCACCAGAATCCCCCTGTGAGGTAAAAGGAGCGAGAGATGTCAGCACAGCTGTCCCTGCCCTGTGGAAGAAACAGACCCTCTCGTCTCACTCTGTGTGAAGAGATACCTCTTTCTACCATTGCCCTCTGGTCGCTACTCTACTACTCCTCTAAATCAATCTGTGAAGCATTTCAGGTCTGGAGGCCATCTGAGATTCAAAAGCTGCCCTCATATCTCTGAAGAGAAGAATCTGTTCCTGCTTTAGACACATGGGAATCTCTGAGCCATCCCAGTGCGTCAGGAGGACATAACAAAGGATTTACATGAGCTCTGCAGCGTGCTGGAGCAGTGGCTGGACTGGGAAGAATATCCCCAGGCTTGTAAAAAGGAACATGATAGTGAGAGTTGGGCAACTGCACCCCAGTGCAGTCAGCACATCAGCTTCAGAGCCCCTTCAAGAAGCCTCAGCACATCATCCTGATGAATCTAATTCCTCTTCATCTCCCACTCAGAACCAACCTGACTGTCTAGTCCCAACCTCATCCCAAGATTGGAGCCCAAAACAACACTTACATGGAAACTTGATTTTTTGCCACTCTGATCACCAACACAGATCATAGATTTCTGCAGGTAGCCCCTTGGAAAAGACTTCTTGCATTCTTCTGCTTTCTGCACCTTCAAGTCCACCTCCATCAGAACATCACTACGATGCCCTGACATTGAGGTCCTGCCCCAGCCAGCCACAAAACATTTAGTTCCTATTGCCACAGGCTTGTTCTGTCTGGCCAAGGAAGCTTCACCAACTTCCTTAGTCATCCTGGCTTTTTGCTTCAGCTGCCAAGCAGAGAGAAAGAAGTTCACAGGGTGAGAGCAAGCAAAGGAATGGGAACAAGTTCATGGGGTTGGGGAAGGGAGCAGGGGGAGATCCTGCAGACAGAAAAGATATATGGGGGCATACCTTCAGCAGCATGATGTCATACTGAGTGGGTTTCTTGGAATAGTTGGCATGGATGACCCAGTGGTCAACGTGGATCACCTGCTGGCTCTGCTCTTTCTTTTTTACATTGTGGGCTCCCAGGGTCACGGTGATTTTGACTTGCCTGCCAAGAAACACAAACATGTTCCAGCTGCACTGACCACAGCCACAGGGACCCCCTGGCAGGAAGTTTGAGGGAGGTGGTGTCGCAGAAAGTGTCCCCAGAGATTAGTCCTCAGCAAGGTGCCTTCAGTAGTCTGAGGTCCTTGCACAATTGAATTGAGGGTCCCTTACTCCACACTGACACAGGTCTGAGGTGTGCCATTCTGAAGACTAATGGGAAGCAGGGAATGGGAGACACTGGCCTCTCTTCTCCAGCTCTAGCTGTGACCCATGGTAGGAACCATGGACTGGAAGAGCTCTGCCAAGGAGTCCTGTCCCAGGCACAAATCCCCTGGCAGACAGTTCCTGCAAATCACAGGGGATGGCTCGGCTCGCAGAGAGCCCTGCTGTGCCTGCAGAGACACAGAGTACTCTTCCACACCAAACCAGGGCTGTGGCTCTTCATGACTGTTGGAGACCTGCAGTAAAACACGCACGAGAAAGACAGGGACTTACGTTTTTCCAGCCACACAGTGAGCTGCTGAGAGCACTGAATCTGGGCGAATAAGGAACCCTCCACATCGAGATTCACCTTCTGCGTGTTTAATTGATATAAAAGCCATGTAGGGCCTGGAGTGGGGCTTAGCTTCCCATCCCCCAATGATCCTTCCTGGAAGAGAGATGAGAACTGTTAGTATCACATATGCTGCCACATATGCAGAACATGAGAAAAGAGAAGGCGGGTAATAGACAAGTTGTCCACGTAGTGCCCATTTCTGCCCTTGCACGTCCTCGTCTAAATCCCCTCTCTCTGTACTCACCAGCCCCAGCCCATGGGAGAAGGAGAAAAGCACTTGTGAGCAGAAGGAGAAGCAGCATCTTCTGCCCCTGCCTCAAAGAGCCAATGCAGTTGTTAGGGTCAGGCAGGGGACACTCTATATATACGAAGTTTGGAGCTGAAACAGGAAACCTCAGCCTGTTTTCAGCTTGTGTTGTTTCTTGGTTTTGGTCTTACAAACCCCAGAGTGTCGTTCGGTGAGGGATTCATGTCACAATCTCTCCTTTTTGTCACCATCTCCTCCAAAAGCTGGAGAGACTTGAGCTTCTTCAGAGTACCCTCAGTGCCCAGTACTCGGGCAGCAGTGAGAGGAGTGGGGTATCCCCATCTGAGTACATTGGAGACCCTTGGCAGCGCCTCCTTGCATCCTAGATATGGGTTGGGTTGGGTTGGATTTTGTCGTCTTCTTTCTTTTCCTGTCCCCTGATAAGAACAGTGAGAGAAAGAACAGGTCCAGGCAGAGGTACTGGTTCTTACTGGAGGGGCTAACTGCCATCGTATGTGCCCTTGGGATATCAGAAATCACGTGCCAGAGTAGGTAAAGCTGCAAGACTCCCAGGCACTAGAGTTGTAGATGCTTGGACAAGTCCATAGCGATGAGGAAAGCCTGAGGTCAATCTGGGAAGTCAGTCCATGGGCACAGGTCCAGATCAGAAGGTTACCTGTGCAGGCGCAGGCATGGCTGAGACACAGCTGGAGCTGGAGCTCAGGTGGGGACCAGAGTCAGAGTCTCCTCTTCCAAGCAGCTCCCTGTAGAAGGGCAGTTGCCCTGGCTGAGGCCCCTTTGAAGTCCCCCCTGGGAGCACTGTCTCCAGTGTTACTGGAGAGAAGGGACACGGCCCTCAGTTGCACTGATTCTAATTTGTCTGTGAGCCTGGACAGTCAAACCTCTAGGATGGGGAATGCAGTGAAGGTGCTGATACTGGTGGTGGAGACGGGCCAGTTGCTCTGGGCAACTGACTGCAATGCCCCACTCTTCTCATGGGGAAGAAGCTGTTTCATACACGTAGCCTGAACCTCTTTCATTTAAGTATTTGTTTATTAATGTCTACCCATTCTCTTTCTCCCTCCTGCTTCCACCATCTGCTGCTGTGAAGAGCCTGGTTCTATCTTCCTGGAGGTTGCTGCCAGGTATTGAAAAGTTGCTGTTAGGTTCCCCAAGCCCTCCTCTCCCACCTGATCAAGTCCAGTTCCCTCACTCTTTCCGCAGTGCAGACCCCTAAGGTTCTCCACTTGTTACAGGCCTCCAGGCCTGTTAAACACCACCACCACTCTCTGAGCCGGATCATCCAATCTGTTCTTACCCATCCACTTGTCCACTCACACAGATCATAACATGGGGATGATCTTCACTCAGACAGAAGAATGAGTTGGCAGCTCAGCAGGGCTCCAGGTGCACCGCACAGCCCATCGCCATCTGACAGTGGGTTTTGTATATAGCTCTGTATCCTTCTTCTCTTAATATTCTGTTTGGGGGGTGGGTTTATATGTTTGTTTGTTTTCTTTATTCCCCTTTTTGTCCTCCCCTGGGAGGGAACGGGGAAGGGGGTCTAACAGAGAGAAATCCTGCTCTGTGTTTTATGTGGGCTTGCCCTGAGCCTTAAGCGGAGACAAACCATGCCATTTCTGGCCCATGGAGAGATGAAGCAGAAAGTTGCAAACCACTTGGCTTCCTGTGATGTGCGAGACGGTGTTATCGAGGAGCACAGACCTAAACTGACAAAACCAAGCTGCAGAAACAGATGATAAGAAACATTTGAGGAAACTGCCACCCCTCCTCAGTATTCTGATGTTTCCAGGAAAAAGCTGATGTGTTCAGCAATTCCTCTTTTAGCTGGTTCCTCAAACACCTGTGAAGTATGAGGCTGTATCTTCCCTGTGGCCATGAGGAGCTTTTCTTAAGACAAAGTAATTCCCTTCTGTCCCCTCTGGCAGAGCTTTGCATCCTGAAATTATTGTGGAACATGTGTCACTAAAACAACCCGGTGTTATCAGCACTGTCTGCAGCACAAATCCAAGAGACAGGCCCAGACACGATACTATGAACTGTATCCCAGTCCAACAGAGAAAGCTCACCTTGGAGGTACCTGGTTGGTTTGCTGTAAAGCACCGGCTGAGCGTGCACCCATCCTTGGTGGGTGCTCAGAGGACCAGGACCTGGGCATGGATTGGAGATTAACTTCCATGAAAATGAAGACACGTCTTCTGTCCCGTGCCATGAGTGTACCAGAGGCAGAGGGCTTTTAGAAGACTGAACTTCAGGAAGTTGAATCCAGGCACATCCTTCCAGGGCTGCAAATGAAGTGAAAGGCAAGTGGTCGTTTGAAGTACTGCCTGAGGACAGGACACCTTTAAAGAGCTGAGGGAGTGCAGCTGATACACAGCAGGGGCAGAGACTTCCCGCCCTGCTCATGATCAGAAGGGAAGGTCTCGCTCCTAATGCCTCCAACTGGAGGAGCAGTGAGTAGCTTTGGCAGAGGTGAGGGATGGAGAAGACAGAGCTCCAAATGGGACTCTACCTCCTGCCTTCTTGGGCGAGTGTCGTTCTGCTCCTTTGCCCAGCTGGTGGCGGATCTACCGCTGCTTCTGAGACAGACAACAGGGTTGCTCTGCAGCTTCATTTTCCGGTGAAATATTGTAAAACCTGAGAGCTCATCCAGACTGAGGCTGACAATGAGAACAGAAATACCTCCTTTTTCTTTAAGATAAGGCTTGACCTTGACACCTGGGCATGGCTCTTTCACAGGAAGCTTCATGTTTTTCACCTACCTTTTTACACTCTCCTGGCTGCAGCACAGAGCCTTTAATCATTGAAACGCTCCCAAGTTCTTCACAATGCTTAATAGTCCAGACCTCTGCCTTTCCAGGGACTGCAAGGGGCCTGGCTGCCCTACTCGGGCAGAGTGCATACATCCCGTCATGACCACAACAAGCCCCTCACTGAAACATTGAATTCAGGCTTCAGAGTCACAGAGCTGCAGTCACACCTTCAGAAAGGAAATCTCAGGAGCCTGAAAATTAGGCCAAGTGTGTTTGACTCTCATTCCCTCTAAACTGTGAGAGCTCAGCCAGCTGGCCTCCCAGCTTCCCGTGTATTCCAAAGCAACATTTACTGTTGGCGTTGAGGGTACCTGGGGGAGAGAGCAGGGTCCTTGCACTGTGTCCCTGTGCTTGGCTTTGGGCTTGTGGAAGAACATACTGCTGTGATCTCAAGAACCCAGGGAAGGCTGAAAAGACACAAAACACATGGAAGGACTACATCAACCTTCAGAAGATGGGAAAAACTTCTCTCCGCTGATTTTGTGTCACTTTGCAGGGGGAGATCCCACGAGCCCAGATCAATAAGGCTATGTGATGAATTTCTTAAACTGAGAGATAAAGGGGGTGCCGCCAGTGTTAAGGCATTTTCAGTCCTTAGTAGGAACTGGGCCAGGAGTTACTGGAAAAGCTCAGGTCATGGTACGAAACCTAGAATCTCATATATGGGGAAGTCCATTCACATTAATAACATGGAGTTGAGGCTACGCTTGTGTTTCCACAGGTACAGGACCACGATGGGTTCCAGCATGGAAGGCAAAACCATACTTGGAAACCTCGTCACCTGCTGCGCTTTCCTCGGTATAGTGACGGCGATATGGATACCGTCACAACCAAAGAAAAATGTATTGGTGACACTGGCTAATGCCACAGGTCAAGATAATATCTGCCTGACAACCTCGTCACCTGACAACCCATTTACCGCGTGTTTGGTCGGTGTCCTGATTGATCAGAGGGTGTGGGAGCGCCTAGCCAATTCCACCCATGCACACCATGCCATAAAGGCAGAGAAGCCGTATGGAGGGAACTGGATGGTGGATCTGTGGGACCAAAGGGCTACTTACCTGCCACATGCACTGTTGCCTCCACAGGAACTGGAACTTCTGGACTCTGTGCAAATGGATTGATGTCTATTCTTTAATTATTCTGGATGGTTTGACAACTGGCTTCAAGGTCTCAGGCCTTGGATCCAGAAACTGGTAGAACTAGGCTTAATGGGTTTATTAATCTTTGTATGTCTCATGATGTGTGTGCCAAGTATTGTTAGCTGTGTTAGAGCAATGGTTGACAAAATGATTAAGCAGGTATTAGTTACAGAATCACAGAATCAGAGAATTACTGAGGCTGGAAAAGACCTCTGAGATCATCAAGTCCAGCCTATGACCCTATACTGCTGTATTGGCTAGACCATGGCATTGAGTGCCACATCCAGCCTTTCTTTAAACATATCCAGGGGCAGTGACTCCACCACCTCCCTGAGCAGTCCATTACAATGTCTTATCACGCTCTCTGTCAGGAAGTGCTTCCTGAACAAGTTGTTCAAATTAATAAAGAAGGGGGAATTGTGGGAGACGAGCTGAGCAGTCAGTAGAGCAGCAATACAGATCTGCTGATCTTAAAACCATGGGAAAGAACATTGTAGTTAGGGAAGGTAAACTTTGTAACTGCAGAAGCTAAACAGCCTTGAGTTAGAGATAAGGAGAATGTTGAGGAGTTGCAATGCTAAAAATAGGAACCAGACAGGGGTATAGAAGCGTGCTTGTCTGTAAAACAAAGGTCTTCCCTTCTGCACCAAGACGGTGTCCATGAAATCAATCCCCACATCACTTGTGTCACTTTTCTCCAGTTTATGGCTCCTTGCAAGAAAGACGGGAGGGTTGTTTGACAATTTCATTTCCTGGTGACTAAAGGTAAACCTTGAGAACTCATCCAGACACAACATCTGGAGCCAAGGGCAGCTGCTGTGCAGGCTGAGTGTCTGTGACTAGTTACTGGGGGACACATCACACACAAGTGTCTTTATTGGAATAGGCTGCCCTGGGAGGTGGTTGAGTCACCAGCCCTGGATGCGTTTAAGCATTGCTTAGATGTGGTGGTGGGGGATATGGTCTAGGGGTGAACTTGTATAGTAGGGTTAATGGTTGAACGTGATGATCGCATGGGTCTTTTCCAACCTAAATGATTCTGTGATTCTGTGGATGTGTTTGTGTGTGCAAGTGGGTCTGTGTTGCAGTCTCTGGAGTGAGGCTGCAGGCCACAGGGGCTTGCCTGCACAGATGCCTCCATCTGGGAGGCCTGTGATCCAGGGAGGTTACTGGGTCGGTGGAGTGTCTAAGGGCCTTAGTGTTACTGGGGGCCTCTGTGCCTAGGTGTGGCTGCTGGTGTGCATGCCCTACCTTGCTATGTAGGCATGAAGACTGACCGTAAAGAGCCTGTTTTTCTTCACTGACTGTAGGAGAAAGCATGTCGACTAGTCCAGATACTGACATACCAGTTTGTCCTACAGTCGTGTGGCACAGATCTTAGAGCATCCAAATAACACTAGATGTCTTCTCACAGACAGCTGATTCCTGCACTAGTCAATACAGACTGAGAAGTATAGGCTGTGATTCCAGCTATTCATCTTTCTAAATGAAGAGTCTCCATCTGAAAACAGAGATGAAGACCACACCCATAGTAGGGGTTATTGAAGTGTGTCAAATAGAATCTTCTGCATTGTTCTGGCTACTTTCACAGTTTTTCACCCTTTGTCATTTTGCTAGTGGACTGCAGTAATACGCTGATCATTTGGACATCTTCAGTCATCGTGTTTATTTCTGCCAGTGTTTGGAACTGTCACGTGGAAGAGAAAAACACTGAGATGGCAAAGTAACTGTAACAAAACCAGTCATTGTCTTCTCTTATATGTAGATGAGCAGATACTGGACACAGAGAAATTTTGAAACTAAATGGTGTGTGGCCTTTGACCTCTTCTGTCTTCTAGGTACTGGATATCAGTATTAATGATAATGTTGATTATGTGTTTCTAAAATACGTAAGAGCACAAGTGAAGCATATCCATATCCTTATGTGCTGAAAAAAATCAGCATTTAGAGAACTTGCAGCATATCAAATAACTGGTCTTCCTTGGAGACTGAATTACTGGGACAGAACATACATTACAAGCGGGGGACATTTCAGACCAAAACTTGCTTTAAGACAGCAAAAATTGAGGTGTTCATACCGGAACATTTCTAGTCTATCCTAAAGGGAACATCAATGGTTGAAGTTGGAAGTAGGCAGGAAAGATCATGTAAAATAGTCAAAGCAAATTGGAAAGCCAGGTCTTTGAACTGTGCAAATAAAGTATAAAGGAGGAAAGGAAAAGGGAAGGGAAAGGGAAAGGGAAAGGGAAAGGAAAGGAAAGGAAAGGAAAGGAAAGGAAAGGAAAGGAAAGGAAAGGAAAG